>CAIGRP010086777.1:0-11569 GCA_903798385.1 Fraxinus cuspidata | reverse complement strand
TGAAATCGAATCAAGTCTGGGACTTAGTTGACCTTCCATCCAGTCGAAAATCCATAGGGAACAAATGGATTCTCAAAATAAAGCGATGAACTGATTGAACTATAGAGAGATATAAGGCTCGCTTGGTGGCAAAGGGTATACTCAATAGGAAGGTATAGATTTTGAAGAGACATCGTCACCATTAATGAGATTTACTTCAATTCCCCTACTCTTAGCTATCGTGACGCATTTAGATTTAGAATTACATCAAATAGGCATAACTTTTTTTCTCAGTGGAGAATTTGATGAAAAAATTTACATACAACAATCAATATGTTTCATTAAAAATGGCCAAGAAAATAAAGTTTGTAAATTGAATAGATCAATCTATGGCCTAAAGTAGTCTTCTAGACAGTGGTACTTGAGATTTGACAAAGCAATTATCCCGTACAATTTGTCATGATGGACGAAGATCGTTGTAATTATTTGAAAATGTCCAATGAGAAATTTTTACTTTTGTATCTCTACGTAGATGATATCTTACTGGTTGAGAATGATAATGAGTATATTAAAACCATTAAAAAATGGTTGTCCTCAAATTTTGAAATTTTTGAAATGAAGGACATGGGTGAAACAGATTACATATTAGGTGTTAAAATTCATAGAGATCGTTCGAATAGGCTTCTTACTCTGTCACAAGAGTCATATATAAAGAAAATTCTTGAACGTTTCAAAATGGAGTTGTAATATCATTCACACTCTTTTATCGAAAGGTGAAACTCTAAGTCTTCGTATGTGTCATAAAACTTTTGAGGAAAAAGAAGAAATGTCCAGAGTTCCATACTCCAATGCGATTGGGAGTTTGATGTACGCTATGATGTGTACTTGTCTCGACATTTGTTATATCGTATGTCTGGTCAGCAGGTATTAATCTACTCTCAAAAGAGTGCATTGGAAAGCTATTAAGAGGATATTGAGAACTTCAAGGGCACTGCTAATTACTCCTTATGCTATCAAGGGAATGATTTGTGCTTAAAAGGATACACGGACGCTGATTGGGGTGGAGACCTAGATGAGCGCAAATCAATTTCAAGATATGCATTCTTGCTTAGTGATGGCGCCATCTTTTAGAGTAGCAAGAAATAGACATGCATTTCCTTGTCCATAATGGAAGCAGAATTTGTTGCATGTGCTTCAACGGTACATGAAGCTGTTTGGTTAAGAAGATTCTTAAAATATTCTTAAAGCATTTGAGAGTCCTTAGTGGTGATGTAAGACCTATATTAATTTACTTTGATAGTCAGGTAGCTATTACATAAACAAAGGATTCCAAGTATCACGGCAGCACCAAACATATTGATACAAATTATATATTTGTAAGAGACATCATAGGAAAGAAGGAAGTGAGTTTACAGTATATTTCTATGCACAAAATGGTAGTTGATCCATTTCCAAAACGTATCCCCTAGAGATGCTTTTATGACTCGTGTTAAATCTTTGGGATTGAGTAGAATTTTAATTATGTACTATGTAAACTTTTCACATAAGTCTATTAATGAATAATATTTGAGTTCATATGTTTAAGAGTAATCTTCTGTAATAATTTTTAGATTACTATTTAATACGTACACATAAAATATGTGAAACAGGTTGATATTGGTTTACTTACATGAACAATCGCCTCAAACATTTTGAGGTGTGCTGAGATAAGACACAGTGATCATATTGTGTACATGATCTAGTCCCCTTGATGAGATAACAAGATGAGATTACAACAAGTAATCGGTATGGATTTTTTTGCTATTTATAAAATATGTTCTATAGCTAGATCGAGTTATCGATTGGGATTGCCTAGATGAATAAAGATAAGGATAATTCATGTTAGATATTGAGGAATATCTGAACTATGAACTATACGGTGTATTTTATTTGTAAGATTAGACATATGCCCTAAGAAAATGAGAAAATATCGTAACACGTGTTTCATGCCACGTGTGCTTTAACGATCAATGCGAAATGAAATAATTAATCCCTACTTCATTCGGTTTGATGGGACATGTCTAGGAAAGCAGATAATTTAAAATTAAGGGATTCAAGTAGGAAATGAAGACTATTTTATCTAACACCTTAGTTTGTATTTACCGACCTAAAAATTGTGTTAACTACTTAAGTTTTGTGACACAATAGTCAATAAAATATATATGAGAAAGTTGAGTATGTTCTTTGGTTTATTGAAAGATTAGAAACACTTGAATTGGTGTTACAAAATATGTCTGGGGTATAGCGAGAAAATATATTTCCTTTTGTAGAACTGTTATATATCCCTAATAGGTATATAACGTTGTGCGCTCTTAAATTAACTCGATGGTCGCACAATCCATTTATCTGTATGAACTTAGAAATGTTGAGATCAATATAATTGAGATTATATTATAATCAGGTCAAACCCACCATGTGCAAATTGGAGATGTTGAAGAAAACGGATCGCCTATGTAGATTGACCCAACCTGATTTGTGTAGGGTGGTTTCTTGGAAGGAGGAGTTAAATTTTGAGTTTAAGATTTGACCTCCCACCACCCTCAACCAAATATAACTTCCATTATACAACAAACAATAAATATATATGCAAAAATTCGGGTTTCTTGAAAGGGTAAAAAAAAAACGGTAGATGAGGGTGGAGGCTTGATTTTTGGAAATATAACATCTCACATTATGTTCTTGGATTGTAAACATCAAACTCCTTCATTGATGATCGAGTTTTTTTTACCAAGAAGCGGGTAAAAGNAAAAAAAACGGTAGATGAGGGTGGAGGCTTGATTTTTGGAAATATAACATCTCACATTATGTTCTTGGATTGTAAACATCAAACTCCTTCATTGATGATCGAGTTTTTTTTACCAAGAAGCGGGTAAAAGACGGTATGAAAAACAAGCAATCAAAAGGTAAGTGATTCAACCTCGTTTTGGGATTTTCAAGTAAGTTTTACAACTTAGAATTCGGTTAAACATGACAAACATGACACGCAAGTTCCCTTTTTTCGTGAGGAGTCCCAGATTTCAGCCCCACGAAGATAGATGTGGTTGATCCATCTTACCCAAAGAGTGTCTTTCTTATTATGAATGTTCCATAGAGATTTCGCAAGCAAAGCTTGATTCCAACTTTTGATGTCTCTAAAGCCAAGGTGACCTTTACATTTCAGTATACATACATTTTTCTATGCTACTAACGGCTTTTTGGGACCCCAAAGAAAATTCCGGCACTGTCCAACAACTCTAGATATACCCGTGGCTAGGATAGGAAATATGGACAGCCAAAAGCATTCTACCCCTTGAAGAACTGCCCGCACAAGCTCAGCCCTTCCAGCATAAGACAACATAGAGCATTCCCAGGCACAAATACACGCTGTAATTCTGTCTAAAAAGGGGCCTTAGGAGCTGATTTTCAGTTTTTCGGCCGCGAGTGAAATTCCCAAATAAATAGTTCCCTTAGGTTTATTAGTTAATTCCTGATTTTTCCTCCAACTCTTGCCCATGAATTCCAGCCGTATACAAGCTCGATTTGCTAACATTCATCCTTAGTTCCGATGCATCTCCAAACTTTGATAAACAATACATCGAGATTTTATCCGATATTACATCTCCTCTTGCAAAAAGCATTAAATCATCTGCAAAAGCCAAGTGTATTATCTTTAAAGTGTGTTATCTTTAAGGGACAACATTTAGGATGAAAATTGAAGTCACTATTCTCAGTTGCTTCCTTCAACATTCTTGATAAATATTTAAGGCAAAGAACCAACAAGAAAGGTGATAAATGATCATCTTGACGACGCCCCTTCCTATTGTGAATCCACGAAGGCTACCATTAAGTGCAATAGAGTATGAAGTCGTAGTAATACATTCCATTGCCCATCCAACATTTTTTTTTTTTTTTGGAAATCCTATCCCTTCAACACACTTTTTAGAAAGTCCCTATTTTAAGAAGGCATCTTGGAGCGACCCTTTTATGGTTTTATTATCTCAAAAACTCTTGAGCAAGATAAATATTCTCCGCTATGCACCTATCCTCCACAAATGATTTAATCAATGATTGTCCCAATCAGGAAGTAAGGATCTTAGTGATAACCTTGTTAAACACATTACCACATACAATCCGTCTATAATCTCCTATGGAAGTTGAGTGACTTCCCTTAGGAACCAAAGCAACGACCGTATGACTCGTTTGCTTAAGAAGAGTACTAGAATTAAAGTCTTTTAACCGCTCCCATAAACTCATTTCCAACCATCCCCTAAGACTTTTTGAATAAACATGATGTGTATCCATTTGGGCCCAGCGAATGGATACAATGCCAAAGAGTTGATCACTCTAAAAAACAAGAACAATCTAAAGCAAAAATGTCTGTTGATTCGTGTACAATGCCAAATAATTGAAGAGAATTGAGATATTGTCAAAACATTATTAAAGAAACAAAAATAAACATTAAGGTATTAGTTATTAAGTTTCTTCAATAAATTTTCTAAGACGAAGTAGTTTAATATAATAAGAGAGCATACAGAGTTCTAAATTGAAGTCTCAATGCCACAACTACGAGAATTGTTTTAGCTTTTAATAAAACGAGTTTTAAAGGGAAAAATCACATAAAGAAGAATAAATTTCTTTGCTCTCTGATAATTAGAACTTAAAAACTTTTAGGGATATGGCTTCGGCAGCAATTTTTCATTGACAACATTTTCAAGTAATTCAATATCAAGGTGACTAATAATTTAATGGCTCTCAAATAGGATCAGCTTTAGCAGCAATGTTAGACAGACTTGATAAAATCTTTTATTGAAATAGTAATATATGGCACCGCTGTTAATATCTGAGTACAACTCAGGTGATTAAACTGCCTCATTAAGATTGGGCCTCTGAGAACAATATTCTGAATACTGAATTATAATAGGTAAGTAACTCCATCCCAAATTATATCTTCAACGTAGGACAATATCTAGATATCCTATTTGGATTTGCCCTTTCCCTTGCCCTGGCCTTTCTTTGCTTCAAGCTTAGCTTGAATCCGAGCAGCAGCCGCTGCCTTTGCTTCTTCCCTTTTCTTCTTCTCTTCCTCTTTGACAGAGGCAGCAAGTTCCCTCTGCTTCTTAAGTTCCCTGAAGAAATTTCACAGTTTATTGAATTAGTACTATCAGTTTCAAATGTTATTGGTATGCAAATGAACAAGACATAGGACAACAAACAAGATTTCCAACTTTGTTTTCTCTTCAATTCTATCTCATTCAACTTATGAAACATCATTCGAATGTAGTCTAGAAAGAAAAGCACTGTTTTAACAGGACAAACGTGTAATTACCGTACTGCATTAATTAAATCAACTCAACTCTATCGAATGGGGAAAATTCAAGAATTCTCGACTACAATTAACAATCAACTACTTTTCCACATATTGGTCACGTCATGAAATTTTATAGCTGCAGGTAGTCTGGTTGTGGCACTTGTAACTTTCTTTACCTTGGCGATAAGTATGACAACACATCATGCATTATTTGATTTCCCTCTTCAACGTGTCATGAAAATTCATGATTCAGTTCAAAAGCTGATGCACTAGAAAAGTAAACAAAGTGTGGTAATCACAAAAGCAAGTAGACCCAAACAATGAAACATTATAACTTACTCCAGTCGAGCCCTTTCATCTGAAACACTACCTAGACTCGAGCCCTTTCGAGGTCGGCAAGCGACTAACTCCACCTCAAAAACAAGAGTTGCACTGCATCATATCAATGAAAAACCATAAATTTAGACTGCTAGATATCAATAATTACAAAGTATTACCAGTTAAAAAATTGAGTGCTCCGAATAGTAATTGAATATCAGGAGAGGCACAAAAGGTTCATGATTATCTATCATATATGAGGCTAACTAAAAGATATGGGAAACATGGACAAATAAAGGGAGGCAGACTCCATATCAAGATTCCAATCAGAACAAGCCTACAAGAACATTCTTTTACAATCAAGATTTTAGCTAGTTAAAATGTGTACATCTTTACAAGCTCACGAATGAGAAGGCTTTGATCACATAGCTTTCATTTTTGCCGTTACTGCTAGTCTCAACAGGAAGCAAAAATTTAGCTTTCGGAGAGGGGACACTACGCCCCCAAATATTCTTATTATAAGGCTGCAAAAGAGAAGCACGGGAAAGTCAATTTAAATTGAAGACACTTTTGAGTGAGAAAATGAATTTTGTAGCCACTACTTTTGGATTTGTACATTCCAACTTTTAAACTTTTTCACAAATATCCCTCCTCTCCTCTCAGATATGTAACCAACTCTCCCCCTTCCTTTTTGCAAGAATTTCGAACCATATGGGGATTCTCATTAAACTATGCGAAATTCTATTTGGGTAATTAACACATAACGTCCCCACCTTTCGCTACTATTGTGGAAAATGTCATTACCATTTATTTTTTGGCATTTTCACCCTTATTTCCATCTTTATAGCACAAAAAGTTATTTTCATCCATTTTCTCAATTAAAAATTGTGAAATGACGAATATACCATTCTCTTTAAATAAAACAAGAAAAAGAAAAAAATAATTGCAACCATAGTTCTAAAATTTTTAAAAAAGCGCAAATGAGTTCTAAATAAATTATTGGAAGAGTAATTAGCACATAATGTTTTTACCTTTTACTATTTTCGCAATAACAATGAAAGGTAGGGGCATTATGTGTTAATTACCTTTTTAATAATTTATTTGTGACTCATTTTCGTTTTTTAAAAAACTTAGGGATTATGGTTGCAATTATTATTTTCTTTTTTTTGTTTTATTTAAAGAGAATGGTATATTCGTCATTTCACAATTTTTAATTAAGAAAATGAATGAAAATGACATTTTACGCAATGAAATGTGAAAATGCCAAAAAATGAAAGGTAATGACGTTTTCCACAATAACAGTGAAATGTGCGGACGTTATGTGCTAATTTCCTATTCTATTTCTATTCTATTTACTTTCAGACACATTTCTTCCCTTTTACACGAATTTCGAACAATATGGGCATTATCGTTAAACTAGGCAAAGTTAACAAGAATTTCGAGTCTATTTACTTTTAGACACTCCCTCCCTTCCTTTTTGCACGAGTTTCAAACCATCTAAGCATTCTCATTAAACTAGGAAAAGTTGAGAAGAGTTCCAAGTCCATTTGAACACTCTAGTCTTACTCGTCAACTTCGCACAGATAGCCTAGATGACATTTTAATAAAGGGAACCACAATCATTGAATGACCACATTTAATGAAAATACTTGATGAGCTTGAGAATCTCAATAATGGGGCTAGTGGAAAATTTAAAAATCGAAGAAATGCTTATATAAACCATCTTTCCTGCAAAATCGTAACCTTTCCAGAAACTTTCAACCAGATAATTTCTCTTCAATGACTATTCATTTTCATCAACTTTCCAAGAAAATATCCTAAAAAACCATGTTTGGTTGAAAGGAAAGTTAAAAGTAATAATTAGTAAAGGAAAAATGGGTGGGTGGATGGTTAAAAATTCCTTACAATAATCTTATTTATTTAAGGGGACAAGAAATGAGGGATGTTTTTCATAAAACAAAGCATTCCCCGCGATTTTTCATCCTGACCCAAAGTTATGAGAAGTTCAAAATGATGAGTTTCCATCACTTTTCTTTCCAAACTTAGCAAAACTTATGTTTACAATGTAATCATTCATAGATTATGTTCATGCAACAAGTCAAGATTAAAGAAGAAAGCCAATACTCTGGGGGGACATCAGGTGGAGAACCAGCGCTGCCATATGCATATTCTGGCTTACAAGTGATCTTTGCGACCTCACCAACCTGGAAGAACCAGCGAAAGACAAATATTTTAGGTGTTTATTCTCAAGAATCAACAATAATAACCAGCTAAAGCAAGAAAATCAAGTTATGGTAGAAACTCCAGTAATAGTTATTGAAAGCATGAACATACACCTTCATGGTTTTCAGTGCAATGTCCCAAGCCTTAATCACAGAGCCCTGGCCCAGTTCAAAGGTGAAGATGGTATTATCTTCATGTGTAGTATCAAAAACCTCACCATTCTCGGCAAGAACGCCTTCGTAATGAACTGTCCAGTAAATAAACTATCAACTCACAAGCATAGCAAGTGGAATCTCTTCTGTAAGAGCTTTTAAATCATTAAACCTCTATTTGCAATAAAACAAACTATCTAGGATAATTAATTTCCGAGGTAGCATTAAATAAGGGCGAGCAACTTTGTAAAAATAAAAGTTACTATCTACTTAAGGAGGTGAACTAAAGAAACCCGAAGCAAAATTCTTTCCATTTCATATTTTTAGGAATAAACAGTACGTTATACTCTACAAGATTTCCCATCTGCCAAATACACATGCAGTTCAAAGGCAAAGCTAAATGCAAGACCTATACGAAATTACATAATGCAACTAAAAAGGTTATTACAAGTTAGAAGATAAGTAACAAGTTTATAAAGAAATCCTGTAAACCCTACTGGATGCAGCTATTTTTGGGTCGACAAAAAATGCAGGATGCCTAGTTAGCATAAAATCTATCCTGAAACATATTTCAAACTTGGGCCTTAACTTGAATATTATGTTGGTTTCATAAATGTTTAAATTGTCTTGTCAAATTTCTATAGAGAAACTTCATATATTTGGTTGGCGTGTATCCAAAAATCTGCCCATGTTTTTCTCATAGCAAGTCCCAAGTCCGGATAAAGGACGACTAGCATAAAACTTTGTCAAATCTTAAGACATAATCTTGAAAATGGTTCACATGGCTGACCCCAATTCATTGGGACTATGGCTTACTTTTTTGTTGGTGATGTATGATATTTTGTTTGTAAGCAAGATCTTCTAGAACACGAGCTACAGTGTGGGTGATGGAGATAAAGATATAGTCTAGATAGGATTTTAAAAATAGGTTAATTCAAATTATGTTAGTGTAGATTAGATTAAATTAGTTTTAATATTTTGATAAAGTTCTAACTTATTAGAAGTTTTTTTGATTTTAGAATAGTTGCTCTCTATAAAGAGGGTTTATTCATTGTAATAGATACCCTTGAATACATGAAATAAATTGATTTTCTCGTCCTAATTTTTTTTTCCCTTCTTGAAACCCCTTTTTCTTTCTCGTTTCTTTTCTTCTTCAATTGTTCATTGACAAATTGTTAAGCTCATGTATCAATTTGATGTCAAAGCAAGTCATTTTCCCTTGACCTAACACCATTCATTCTCAAATTCCAAAATACCAACCATCAACAATCCACTCATATACTTCCAAACCATATATACAAATAACCAAGCCATCATCACAAATTCAGGAGCAGAATAATCAGGCAGCACTAGAATTCGTTCCCCATTTTTTTCCTTTTATCTAATTAAATAAAAGAGTAAAAAACACGCAGTTATTCTGTGTTTTTAGTTTCAGAAAAATTCTAAATAATAATAATAATAAAATCGATATGTGCATGCGTGTTCATCAACATTTTCTTTGTTGCTGCTCTTTGCAATTAAACGCCAAACATCTAGCCCACAAAAACCAAGCCCACTTTCCACAAAAAAATCACCAAACCCATCTCCCAAGCCCATCTAATCCATTAAACAGTTATAATACCCGAAAATAACCCAAGCCCAAACCCACTTACTAGATTACCACAATAAATGCATAACCCAAAAAGCCCAAAAATCATGGCCAACACCTTCAGCAGCCCACCTCAGGTCTAATATTATCAAGGGAAAAATTCATAAGTAAGAGTTTAACTATCACTCATTTCAAAACTAAGATAAAAGGTTCAAAATTTCAAAAATCAGATATTTATTAAAATTTATTTATGAAATAATTAACTAAATATATTTTTTTATTAATTAAATATATTAAGGTCACAAATTCTCGAATTAATTGATTATAATTTTTTCTCTATCACAGTTCAAAAAAATTATAGATCATAAATTATTTTTCATTCACAAATCAAAAATCTTATAAGTCACAATTTATTTCTTGATCACAAATCAAAAATTTTTATATGTCACAATTTATTCATCGGTCACAAAATTAAAGTGTATAAGTTACAATTCATTTATCGGTGACAAATTATAAATTTTATAAGTTACAAATTATAAATTAATTGGTCACAAATTATTTCTCTGTCACAATAAAATTTTTTACAAGTCAAAAATTCTAGATATTTTGTTTCTAAGTTAATTGTTTCACAATTAATAAAACCAGCTTGCATTATCCCCGAAAGTGTAACAGAAGTTATAAAACAACCCTCTTTAAGGTATGTTTTCATGTTCCCAACCTAAATATACTACATAACAAGGAGATGGGCTAAAGGCTCCAAGAATTGGCAATTCTACCACTACGGACTCTTTAGGGTGGGAGACTGGTTCACAGATAATGTGTTTTGGAGGAGATTAGCACGTTCAAGGAATAGAGGTTGGGATTTTGGAAATAGATTAGGGCAATAGCGAACTAGCCAAGACTCTGACTATGAATGAGTTGTATTGCGAATGGAAAAGGAAAAACTTTAGGTATTGATGGAACATTTGGAAAATGTTAGCTTTGGATTTAAATATTAGTTGGACAACTCGAAAAAGGAAAGTGGAAAATCAGAGAGTATCGTTTTGTGATGAATAGGTTCAAGTGGATTGGATAGCGGTTCGAGTTGACATTAAACTGGATGCAGTCAGAAATAAAAACAACAATTTGACGTGGAAGGATATATAAGATCTAATGTTTTACGAATTTTCAAGTAAAAAGTGTCTGTTCATAAAATAAATAAATATAAACAAACCCTCATGCAAAGGCCACATATCATTCTGACTGAGAAAGAGGCTTCCAAAACAATGTCCCCTTAAAAAAATGTTTCCAAACATTAGTAATTGACGAGTTTCTAGCAAGACAAGTTTTTTGCCTCAAATTTAAATACTTTTGAAAAGAAATTAAGCATCACAAAACCATTCATGAGACTACAATGATTAGACCAAGTAATTCAATTGTGACAAACAGTGTTTTAGTAAATGAGAAGCTTCATCGAGTCTACCATCAAAGTAGGAAATATTTCTAGATTCCTCAATATCCATAAAAGAATACCCAAATTATTCAGTAAACTACTTGCAAGTATATAAGAGCCCAAGTTTAACCATTTTACAAATACACTCTTGTGCAGCTTTCCCTCAAGCAATGTACTATAATTCTAAGATAACTGTATATTACATCAGCCAAGTAACTTTTGAAACAATGATGGCAATACAGATAGTTCTTTGGAAAAAAAAATGATGTTATTGACTGCTGAACCACAAATCTGCATGCTACAAACTTCAACAAAAATGAACTAGAACACACAACTAATTCATCAAATGATGTATATAGGAAAACTAAAGAGTGAATAAATCGAAGAATAGAGTTAAAAGCCATTAATTTTAAGAGAGACAAAAATTTGCTGGGAGAAAAACGCAATGCAACTATGCAAGAGAGAGGTTAATCATTTTTATTAAACTGAATTTAACAATTTCTTAGTCCATGAATCAAGGACTCCATATTTTGGACTTCAAAACTAAGCTC
>CAIGRP010086776.1:4528-44976 GCA_903798385.1 Fraxinus cuspidata | reverse complement strand
TCCAATTTATTCAACCATTTTTCATACGTACCAACGATCGAATTAACCTATTGTATTTAGTGATCTCTCTCAAACAACACTAATCCTATTCATATGCCCGAACTTATTATATCTCTATATAAATTCACACACATATGAACGCATTTATCTATAGGAATTCAACAAAGATCGCATAGCTTATAGTTACCTCTTGATCTCTTATAATGTCTATAGTAATTATTGTACGAGTTAGAATTATACATCACTTCTCGATCTCAGTATTATCCATAGATCTATAATCGTTGTGCAGACAATTAAAGTATTAAACACACAATAATTAATTAACAAGTATCAAAATGAAATGAAAATCTTGAAACTAAATATATAATAAAAACCTTAAACTACATCATCGCAAACAATTAAAGCATTAAACACACAATAATTAATTAACAAGTATTAAAATGGCATGAAAATATTGAAATTAAACATATAATAAAACCTTAAGCTACATCATCAATCCTAACAATAAAAATATTTAGTCACTCATAATATTGAATTTAAGATATCACCAAAAATTGACGAAATATGAAATTTTTTGGTATTTTCCTTTTCTCTTCCCTTTTTCTTTTCTGTTTTTCTTCTTTTCTTTTCTTTCTCCCTGGTTGACTTTCCCCTCTTTCTTTTCCTTATTTTCTTCCTCCTTCCTTCCTTTCTTTCTTTCTTCTTTATTTTCTCTTTTTTCCTCCTGAACAGCTGCCGTCCCTGTTTTTCTTCTGTCACCTTTTCTTTTTATTTCCACCCTCCTTTCTTTCCGTGCGTGAATTATGGCTATATATAACAATTCACAGCCTTTTTTTATTCTTTTCAACCAAAGAGTCCAAACCCATTGAAATTTCAAATTAACGCCCAATTATTTTAATGCTTCTTTCTTTGTCCTCATTATTTGCATTTTTCCGCTGTTTTGCATTCTTTTCTTCAAATTTTCATTAAACACAAATTTTTACTGACAAAAGACTGTTTAACATAAATTAGGTGGAATTTAATTCAAAAAATAATAAAATATCATGATTTACCGTCACGAATAAGTATAAAAACTACACTTGTTAAGGAGATTGTTGGAATTTGGTTTAGAGATTAAAATTTAGTTAAGTATGGAAAAGTGACTCTCGTGTCAACTTTGACTATTTATCGGATTTGATCCGATAGTCAAATTCTGAATATAAATAGACTAACATATTTTACTCGTTAAGTAGATCGTCGTGGTATATTTGGAATCTCAAAATCAATTTCGAATGAGTGAGAAATTGCGGTCCAAAGTTGGACAGAAAAGAGAAAATACTGGTAAGGATAAATGGCTAGCTCCATAGCTCACATATTGCTCTAGCGAGCTTGAGCGATGAGACAACAATCTAGCGACAGGTGAGCGAAAATGGTACTGATGAATATGTGTCACTATTGCTTGAGCGAGAAACTAGCGACAGCAAGGGATGCTTCCATTTGTGAAGGTTGCTGAGTTTGGGGTGTGAGACTTCACTCACAATCCCTCATTTTTCATAAATAGGACCCTTTGAACGTTTATTATGCATTCCATATAATTTTGCATTGAGAATTATATCAAAAACTCTTGCAAAATACTCTCCAAGAATCATTCTAAAACCATTTTCTTGTAGAGGGACATTTTCGTTCAAATTTCGTTGTTACTTGTGGTTTGATGTGCTTCTACCACAAGTAATATCTATTGTATCTTGGGAAACAAGTGTCATAGACCCTTAGCATCATTGTGTGGTAATATTATCTCAAGTAGAAAGTGTTTTCACTTGTCTCGAATTTCATTCTTCACTTTCTTTTCTTTTTCTTACATTTTTTCTTTTTATTTTCTAGAGTTTAATTATGCTCTTGCGAGTTAAACTTAAATTTTTTCTTTGTCTAAACAACCGTTTAGATATACTAACGACCAAAATAGTTTTCCCTCCTTCTAGGTTTTTACGGATTTTATTGAACCAAACTTACTATATTTTTTCAAATTGCCAAATGCTCAATTCACGAGTCTTTCATGTGCCTATAAATTTGGTGAATTCAATGATACATAACTCATAACCCGAGATCCTTGATTTCAAGGAGGTACATGGCGGTCGCTAGTTTTGGTTTCAAAGTACATGAGCTACCCAAGCCCTATCTCGTGATACCTATGGCTTAGGCCCGCCCAATATAAGATGGAGGTGGTATACGTGTTGAGAGTGGAGGCCATATAGCTTTGTACGAATTAGTGTAAGTGTAATGGGCATACTTCAACTGTTGAGCCCCATGGTATACTCTGGCTTTTAAGAAGGGATGACTTTTAAGTCTTGCCTACCTAGTCATGGTGATACATAATGTCCTTTGCCATTATTTTCTCCTTGATCAAATTCACCAACCAGTCATTAGTGGTAATGTTCTTGTGTGAATATCACTCAAGAATAGGATTTTCATGTCGACGCCTCCTTTTACAATGGAGTTGACCTCGACATCAAATATATCTTCATGTCGATGCCTCCTTTCACTATGAAACAAGTCTAACTTTTAAGAAACTCTCCTTATTACCTCATATCATGGAGACATTATGCAGAGATGAACCAAGCATTGAGAAAATGAAAGCATTGAGGAATTTCATCTTCAATTTAGGCTAGCTCTTTATAATTCTAGTGTTATCTTTAGCAGGGAAAAGTTCAGGAGAATGTTACTCACTTGATATCATTGAAGAAGGAAAAAGTCGTCATCATCATCGTCATCCCTTTTTGTCGAGCTACTGAGGCCTACCTCCATCATTTTATGAGGCCTCCAAATAGGCAAATACGGAGATGAAGGTACAATTATACGAACTTTGTGGCATGCTTTATGGTCGTTGCCTGGGTGACTCTTCCTTCTACTTATTTCTAAATGCTAGATTCTTTTGCTCTCTCTAGGAATTTTAATATGGAGCCTATATCTTGGTTGATCATCTAATATTTTGAAGACACTTGTAGACCTCATTGGCTCAGGTTCTCGGTCGAATACCATTGAGAAATTTGCATCATCATTGAGGAGTGGCAATGTGACATGCCTACTGAGAGTTATGTCATCTCGACGGAGAACATGGACATGTATTTGGTTTTGCTCCCAATGTCTCGGAAGAAAGTAGCCAATGGCGATGGGATTTGACCTTATCGCATAGGACTAACAAATATAAGAGGCAAAATAATACATTCACCTCGGACGACGAGAGGATGATGACGAAGCAAAGGTGCTTGTGTGACATTTGCTTACTTTGCGCTACGTGGCCTATCGAGTGGGCAAGGCATAACAGTACGTTCTATTGGTCTGAAACAAAGGAATAATTAATGGCTTAATCGCACAAAATGTCCCTACGTTTGGCATGTAATGTGCAAAACGTCCTTACGTTTCAATTTTTTGCATTTTTACCCCGATTTCAACGTTTCCTTGCGGAAAACGTCATTTTCACCTACTTTTAACGTAAAATGACCAATATACCCTCATATATAAATCAAACAAAAGGGAAAAGAAAAGAAAAATAAAGAATAAATTGCAATCTTACTCCTAAACTTTTTTGAAAAATCAAATAAGTCCAATATTTATGAAAATATTAAAAATAACAAAAAACCCCTCTCTCTCTTCTCCTCTGCCTCCACCTTTGGAGCTTCGAATCACCACCTTCCGGCTACCAAGACTACCGGATCCGACCACAACCCTCACTCTTCTCTACAACCTCCAACCAACCATTAGCCATAACACATCAGGAATCAACAAAAAATATAACCCAAAATCCCCATCTCGGGAACTCTTTTTTCTGCCTGCAAACCCACCTCCGGTGATGCCCATGTTAACAACACCTCCACAGGTCGCTTAAGCTCAACATGGCCATCCATACATGGTCATATTACATGAAATAACACAGAAAATCTAAATCTACTGTAGAATTTTAGATCAGCGAACTCGCGGCCAACAATCACAATTTCCGGCGATGACGATGGTCCCCACAATCGCGTACCACCTATTCTAGCATCTTCCCTTCATGGAGAATCTATAGGAATTCGCCACGTGTCATTAACAATTTGGGCTCAATGCGGACGAACGGGTTGGGATGCAAGGCAGTCAGTTTTGTTCTCTATCAATTGAGGTTTCTACACTATCCCAATCATCAAATTTGGCCTTAATACATTCAATTCAAGTTGGAAACACACTGGGTCAATAATCAATTTCACCAATTAATCAACCCATAACATGGGTGTCGCCGGAGGTGGGTTTTCCGGCAGAAAAAAAAAAGTTCCCGAGATGTGGTTTTTGGGCTCGATATTTTGCTGATTCCTGATGTTTTGTGACTAATTGTTGGTTGGAGATTGTAGAGGAGAGTGAGCGAGACTGGTGGTGGTTGGATCCGGTGGTCTTTGTGGCTAGAATGTGGTGATTCGAGGATCCAAAGGTGGAGGCAAAGGAGAAGAGAGAAATAGTTTTTTGCTATTTTCAATATTTTTATGAATTTTGGACTTTGCATTTTTTAAAAAGTTTATGAGTAAGATTACATTTTTTTTTCTTTTATTTTCCTTTAAGTTTGATTTATATAGGAGGGTATATTCGTCATTTTACGTTAAAAATATGTGAAAATTACGTTTTCGAAAGGAAACGTTGAAATAGGGGTGAAAATGCAAAAAAAATAAAATATATAGGGACGTTTTGTGCGATTAAGCCAATAATTAATAAATGTCTCATATTTTCTTCTTAAAAAAATACATAGAGATGTCATTTTATAAATATGTCCACCACTTTTCATTTTCCTATAATGTCCACTTTTTTTTTTCAAATTAATTTTGTCAATTCCTCCAAAGATATTATTTCGTTTCAAAAGTGCTAGTAGGTTTTATTTCTTCCTTTTGTGATTAAAAGAAAATATGTCTTCATTTTACACGAATTTTGAACAATTTACGCATTTTTCGACAAATTGAGTAAAGTTGGCAAGAGTTTATTGTCCATCAAGATATTCAAATCTTTCTTGTCAAAGGAGAAATAAATTTTATATTGTCAATAATCTCAATAGTTTTGAATGATCGCATCTATTAAATTTTAGGTGGAAAACATATTTTACTTTGACATAAAAAATAAAAAAAAACTAGTAATAAAATTTCATTTTCTTCTTTGGCATGTACAATACCGTCATGACAAGGGACGAACTTCAATTTTTCATAATTGAGTTGAACTCTAACATTAGGCCCTGAAATTATATTATGCATTTTTTTCTTCGTAAGGGTTTTCCAGAAATAAGAAAATAAATGGAAATCATAATTATCCACCCTTATAAATATAAAAATAATGCCAAAAAAATTTGGCACATTTTGGAAATAAATTTTCACAAGGCGCACAATCATCTTCTTTGAACATTTTGCACAACTTTCTCCTTCAAATAATCGTGCATTCAACCAAATTTTAACAAGCTTCGTGCGTAAAAAGAAAAAAAGAGGGGGCTCTAGTAAATTTCCCTCTAACCTTTAAAATTGACAATTTATTGTCATGAAACTAGCTTCTTATATTTTATTCATTTTTTAAAATCTTAAAAAGGTAAAAATATAAAATTTTGGACACCAAAAAATATGGGCATGAGACGGTCGCCTCTTGGGCCTCCCCTCATTTATGGCCCTGTTCACAACTTCTCTCTTCTTAAGAATCCATACATCCCTTCCTAAATATCTGAATAGCTATCTCTTAAGCATAGGTTTAGGATCGGCTATAAAAATAAAATATAAAACTATTTGTGAAATTGAAAATAGAAAAAAATTAGAGTATGAAACCACTTGTCATTTTTGTAATTTAACAATACAAAAAATCTATTAAACAATGCAACAAACAAAAATCCACTTTAAAGTTCAAAATCAACTTATAAAGCAAAAATAATAATAAACTATTAAACACAACATAAGAGGTAATATCTCGATTGAAAATTAATTCTTAAGAAAATTAATATAACAATAGCCTGATTATTTTTCGTAAATTTTAAGGATCGTGATTCTTGATTGCCGACCACTTAGAAAACAACGATAAATTTGAATTCTTATGAAATATTGAACTACATATATTTTTTCTATTGTATTGTATTAAAACTATGAATTTGTAAAATATTTATAAAATTATTTAGACTTGAATTTTGATTACCCATTAAAGGAAAGAAGAAGAATCTATGCGAAATGAAATTTTAACGTGAAATAATTTTAGGGTCTATTATATAAAGATGTAGTACATCCTGGAGTGAGTAAAAAGAAAAATTCAAGAGAACTGAATTTAAATTGAAATCAGTACCGAGAACCAAATTGAAATCGATCTATTCTCAATGTATGGTCCCAAAATCGGCACATTTAGTAGAGAAATCGGAGTCGAACCTGCCGGTTCTATTTGATTCCGGTCCGATTCTACTAATTCTGGAAGAAAAAAAATGCCCACCCTTTATTCATAGATCAAGAACTATAAAATCATCCCAATTATTTTGAGGTGAAAGAAAGATAGTACCATTCAAGCCGTTTTATATTCATATTATTCCTCGAGGAATGGAGGAAGCTAATATCATTTACTCTGTTTTCTTTTGTTCCATCGATTTTGTTTATATCTTCATTTTTCTTCTGAAAAATGAAAGGGAGCGAAAGGAGGACCTTTTTTGATGGATCTCTCTTACTCAAATTTAATCCCCTCCCATTTGGTAGGGATTGTGTTAACCATTCAATCAAATAATAATAAGCATGTCCCCATCTTTTCTTGAGAACCTAGAAGGATATTTCTTTATAAAGTTGTGCTAATTTTTTTTAAGTGTGGCAACTCTGTCAAAATCACTTCCTTAGTTAGCGAAGAATCTCCGAGATACACCAAAACTAAATAAAATGAATCAATTAGAATATCTAGTTAATAAATCATGAAGGTAAAATCAAAATCAAAATCAACAATTTGACTAGATAATGTGACCGCATTATAATATTTTCAAAGGTTGGTATATGGGATGTAAAATATTGTTATATGGACCGAATTCAAAGATGGTATGCTTGAATGGAGCAAATTGCAAACTTGAGCTTAGACAATATAATGTCAAAAGTAAAATAATATTAAGGAATAATTGCAGCAGCAGTCCCAAACCTATGAGTTTTTAGCGGACTTTACCTTAACTTTCAGTTTAAGCCAGCGGAGGTCCCAAATTTTTGAAAAATTAGCAGCTGAAGTCCAAATTGATAAAAATCGTTAATTTGACCGTTAGTTGATCAAGAAAATTGGATTTTGACCAAATTGAAAGGGGTAAAATAGTAACTTTAAAATTAACATTTTTTTTTTCAAATATTATTAACAATTAAAAAAATTAAACTAAAAAAAAATATCAAAAATCTGCCGCACCTCCAACCCCAACAGCCATATTCTTTCCCACCCCCAACCCTCAACATCCATTCAAACCATAATCAAAAGCTGCATTACGCCGACGGCCACCTAAAAACCAAAATCACCTCCACTAAATCAAACTATCACATTCCACTTTTATTCCTTCTAAACTAGACCATCACCTCCACTAAATCGAACCCAAAAGATCTACTTCAGTGATCCTTACCTATTTTTGTTCTCTCATAGTGTACATGGTTTCTGTTTTCTCGTTCATAAAATCTATTTTAGACCAATTTTGTGATCTCTTAGCAAGATCCAAATCAGAAGCCATGGATTCACAAAGGGGAATCTTTGCACCAAACATAAGGACAGTGCCATTTGGTTTCAAGAACGGAAAAGTTCATCTCGGTTATAGCAATAGCGTGATTTGCTTGGAGGGTTTCAAATAGGGAAAGTGCATCACATTGGTCAGTACTTGACCGGATGTTCTATGTTAATGTCACGGTGGAAGTGGTGGCAGTGGGATTCTCCACCTATTTATTGTAGAATTGAATTAATTAATTTTGCTATAAATGGGGTAATCGTTCACTAGTTGATTGTGGGTTTGGTGGTGGCGGTGGGTTTGGGTTTGATGGTGGCGGTCGGCGGGTTTGGATTGTGTTTGGTTGGATGTTGGGGTGGGGGGTTGGGTTGAGGAAGAAGATGAAGATGAAGATGAAGATGAGGGTGGGGGTTGGGGGTGGGGCGGATTTTTTTATTTTAGTTTAATTGTTTTTATTGTTAATAATATTTGAAAAAAATGGTTAATTCTAAAGTTACAATTTTTCCCTCTTTCAAGTTGGTCAATCTGGTCAACTAACGATCAAATTGACGGTTTTCATCCATTTGAACTTCAATTGCTAATTTTTCAAATGTTTGGGACCTACGCTGGAACAAACTGAAGGTTAAGGTAAAGTTCGCTAAAAATCCAAAGGTTTGGGACGTCTACTGCAATTATCCCTAATATTAATTAAAAATTTTAGCTAAGAGACGTTAATATATTCCAAAGAAGAAGGTTGGTATATGGGATGTAAAAATACGGATCCGAATTCAAAGATGGTATGCTTGAATGGAGACGTTAATATATTCCAAAGAAGATGCCGGTTGTTTGAATAATTAATTTATTCTTTGACTAAATAGACGTATTAATGATATTCTATTTCTTGTTATCGAAGCTTCACTTCTATATGCTATTAACAAAATACGCCTTTTGTTTTTCAGTATGGCAAGGTTTAACAAAAAATGAATTGAAATATTGGGACCTACGCTGGAACAAACTGAAGGTTAAGGTAAAGTTTGCTAAAAATCCAAAGGTTTGGGACGTCTACTACAATTATCCCTAATATTAATTAAAAGTTTTAGCTAAGAGACGTTAATATATTCCAAAGAAGAAGGTTGGTATATGGGATGTAAAAATACGGATCCGAATTCAAAGATGGTATGCTTGAATGGAGACGTTAATATATTCCAAAGAAGATGCCGGTTGTTTGAATAATTAATTTATTCTTTGACTAAATAGACGTATTAATGATATTCTATTTCTTGTTATCGAAGCTTCACTTCTATATGCTATTAACAAAATACGCCTTTTGTTTTTCAGTATGGCAAGGTTTAACAAAAAATGAATTGAAATAAATTAAAGGAAATGGGCGTTTCAGTGTGTTTAAACAAAATCATCTTATTGGTTCGAGCATTCTCTGTGATGGCTTATACAAGTTAAAGCTTGAGAACCTTTTCCTTGATGCTATTTTAACCTTGCATCACACTTCTAAACGTGGTTTGATGAATAAACAATGAGCTAATTTGTGGCATAAAGGTATGGGTGGGTCATACATCCTAGGAAATTATAGAAAGATAATAAAGAATTCAATCCTTTTGAATTTGAATTTTACTGATCTTAGAGTGTGTAGATTCTTAAGGATAAACTTAAGGGTAAAGAAACCGAACAAACCACAAAGCTTTTTGAGATATACACATCGATATATGTAAGCCTTTTAATATTCCATCCTTTGATGTTATTTATATTTATTGCATAAAATTGTAAATGTTTTAGAGATCTTCTTTATTAAAGTCAAACTTAAATTAGACAAAAATGTGAAAGTCATTAAATCTAGCAGGGATTGTGATTATTTCGAAAAATATTATGAAAATGGACAGCACATTAGTCCATTTGCTAAATTTCTTGAAAGACGTGACATACACTACGTGTTCATACTAGAACAGAATGGTGTAACTAAAAGACGTAACCGTACTTTAATGAAAATGATAATATGTAATGCAAATCTTCTTTACCCATGTAGATGTATGTTTTAGTGATTGCCATATATTTTCAAAATAGAGTTTCTAGTAAGGTAGTTCCAAAGACTACTTTAGAACTAGAAGAAAACTCAGTTTAAAGCCCTCGAACGTTTGGAGTTGTTTGACTGAAGTAAGAATTTTTAATTCACATGAAAATAAACTAGACTTAAAAACGACTAATTTGTTTTTTCATTGGTTATCCAGAAGAATCAAGGGGTCATAGATTTTACTATCCTGGCCATATTATAGAAATTGTTGAAACCGAAAATGTTATGTTCGTTGGGAATGGTAAATTCAATGGGAGTGTGGAACCACGTAATGTAGAGATTGAAAAAGTTAAGAGTTAAGTTCTTTGATAGCTACTTCTTCTAATGTTGTCGTTCTTCCAATTGTTGGACAATTCGACAATTTACAAGAACAAGTTAATAATCAAACACTTCACAACGAAGTTGCTATTAATGAACTTGCACAAAATGAACCATAAGAAATAAAATTAAGAAGGTCTGGAAGACATCGTAGATATGCAATTTCCCATGATTAGGTGGATTACCTTTAAATTTTGACTTAGGAATTGTTGACGATGACCCAGTTTCATTTTCATGGGCAATCGAGAGTATTAATTCTAACAGGAGATAAATTGCTATGAAGGATGAGCTAAAATCAGTAGATCATAATCAAGTCTGGGATCTCGTCAAATTATCTAAATCGTGTAAAGGGTATAAATGGGTCTTTAAGACCAAAAGCGACTCAACTTAGCTTTATATCCAACGATATAAAGGTAAGTTTAAATGTTTCACTCAAAAAGATGGCACTTACTATAAGGAGACTTTTTAACCAGGCTTTAAGAAAGACTTATTGCGATTTTTTATGATTTTGGTAGTTCATTATGACTCTGAACTACATCAAATGGATGCGAAATTTACATTTCTAAATCGAAATTTAGATGAAGAAGCCTATATGGATCAACCTGAAGGCTTATCAGTTGAGGGAAATAACACATAGCATATAAGCTAAAGAAATCAATTTACTGACTAAAACAAGCTTCATGTATGGTATCTTAACTTCAATGATACCATTACACGATTCAAAGGACTTGCCCTCAAAGGATCTATTTTCTATTCTATTCGAAAACCCTATTTAGACCTCTCTCCATCAATTGATTGTGGATTATTGATTTTTTGTTCTTTTCAAAGACCTAATGAATGAGTTGAGGTCCTGTTTATGCTTCTTCCCATTAATTCATTGTGAATTATTGGTTCTTTGTTCTATCTGAAGACCCAATAAGGGAGTTGAGATCCTCTTTGGACTTCTTGCCTTTTAATCATGTGGATTATTGATTCTTTCCTATTTGAAAACCTACCGAGTGAGTTGAGCTCCTCTTTAGGCCTATCTCCATTAACTAGTTGAGGAATTATATAAAAGCCTCGATAGAGAAGCTAAGCTAAGAGCCTAAAGTGGATTTACCTTCAATTGCTCTATGTAAGCCAAATCTCTTAGGGATTGAAAGAATATCTTCGATCGAAGGCAATTGGGGGATTGAAAGAGTATCTCCAACAAAACATAAGCTACAATGAGCTAAATTAAGAACACAAAGTGGACATACCCCAACCCACTTGGACAAAATTCTTGAAAGAACATCCCTCCATAAATGACCTTAGATTGAAAGTAGGGATATCAATTAGTTGAACCGAAACTTGACGCTCGACTAAAAATGATTCGAGCTTTTACCGGAGTTGAGCCGAACGAAAAAATTAGGCTCTGTCGAGCCAACCAAGCTTATGAGTTTTTTAAAAAACTATCAAGCAGTTGCCTACAAAGGCAGTATGTAGCTGCCAGCAAATGGTTTCATTTTTAATTTTTTTTAAAGCAGGCAGGAGCTAGTTGCTTGTAAATGGTTTTTTTAAATTCGGTTTGTTACGGTTCGAAAACAATCCGTTACACAAGTCAGAACAAGTCACACAGGTTGGCCCGAGCCATGAATTGGGCCGACGGGCTTTTCCTCAACCAAGCTACAGGCCGTTCGAGCCGATTAGAAAAATTGACACCGCTAATTGAAAGAGTATTTGGGGATGGAATTCTTGAGAATGAACATACAATTATGACCTTAGATTGAAAGAGTATATGGGGTTGAAATTCTTGAGAATGAACATCTTATAAATGACCTTGAATTGAAAAGAGTCACATTGTATACCCATGCGTCGTTGCATATTCCACTTCTTCCATAGAGGTACAGTCGAAGGGAAAAGACGCATTGATCGTCAAAATGGCATTTAGCAGCAAAATGTGCATAACCATAGCACTTGGCTAAAAACACAACTTAAGACCTCGACCATCAAAAGGTCTAAAGACCTTGAAATAAGCCTCGAATATGGACAAACATTAGTCCAAAATCTGCCACAATCAACATAGATTTAAATATAATAAACCCATGTGTGCACCTAGGGATGACAATTTTTCCCGCCCCGCCCCGAATGGGGCACAAAACCTGCCCCGAACGAGTTGGCGGGGCAGGGAAGTCGCGGGGCGGGGCAAGCTTCAAGTAAAAACTAGTCCACCCACAAACAATTTTAACGATTTAACATTAACTTTCCTATCAATTAGAAATTTAATTCCTTTACTAGGCCCCAGCTTCAAGTAATGAAAACTTTCATTACTATACCTAGGGGTGAGCAAAAACTGATTGAACCTGACGAACCCAGCCGAACCGAAACGACACAATCGGGTTGGGTCGATTTTTTTCCATTTTTTTATTGGGTTCTGTTTTTGGAATTGGTAATCGGGTCAGATTATGGGTTAACCCATAAAACCCGACAAAAATCGCCCAACCTTACCCGCCAATTATTAAAAACAAAAACCAATTTTTTTTTTTCAAATTAAAACCCTAAAATTGGACTCATTTTTAGTAGCACACCAAGCCAACAACAGTCAACAACCGAATTTTCTCTTTAAGCTGCTCGTGACGATTATTGAGAAGAAGACAATTCAGCTTTTGCTTTTCATTGTTGGAGTAATTTCCCTCATTATCACTGGTAAGCAACATATTTGTTTTTATTTATTTATTTAATATTTTGTGGTTTAATTTTCAGTTCATTTAGTGTGCTTCAATTTATGCAAGTCTCAAATGATTTGTTCCTTTTTGTGTTTGGAAACAATAAAATAAAATATTTCATATCTTAGTTGGAAAAATTGTTGCTGATTAAATTTATCTTTGAATAAAAACACATTACAAATAAATAAAATCATTGTTCATTGAAGAGATGACACTATAATCATTGTTCATTGTTGCCGGTTAACACTATGTTTTCAAAGTATGCTTTGATGTAAATAATTGGATGTAAGCACTATAATCAATGCTAAGGTATGAGATCTGAGGGCCTTTTAAATCTTGTAGTATGTCTCTTAGACTATTAAGTTCATTTTTTTTCTTTTTTGAGTTTTATACTCTTGTTTTTTCCATATGGCATATGCTATTCTCTATTTTGGGGTGTGCAGCCGTGTGCTTCTAGTCCAGCAAAGATGCTCTATTTCCCTATATTGACTTCAGATTATGTTGGTCTGACTAATGAGTACTCATTTGCAAACACATCGTCCTTGCAGGCTTTGAAGCCTTCCAGTTTTCATTCAACACAGCTTACACCACAATCCCTCTCTGGAACCAGTGTAGCCACAAGACCTCCTCTGCCTCAACACCTTCATGTACATCTCTCTCTGGAACCGGTGTTGCATGTGCAATCATAGACACAGATACAGACACGGCCACAGCCACAGGTGCAATATTTTTACTTTCTTGTATTGCATTAATACTTTCAATTAAATATATCTATTTGGTATTTTTGTAATGTTTGTGGAATATGCTGGCAAAGATGGATGAATGTGAAGTAAATAGCATAGAAGCTCCATCACATGACACAGATTTGCAAGCAGGTCTTCCTTAACGTGTACCGTTAACATTAGGTAAACGAAAATCTAATAGATTAGCTTCATATGTTTGAGAACACTTTACACTATTGGGATCAAGGGATGATCCAGATGTTAGGTGTAAATGTAACTATTGTGGAATAGATTATGCTTGTGGCACTAAGAAGTATGGTACTAGCACATTGGGCAATCATTTGACAAATAATTATAAGAAGTATCCAGGTAGATTGATGGATAAGAAGTAAAGAATCCTGTCTTTTGATAACAAAAAAGAGGGTGGTGGGAGCAATCTTATTGAAATTGGTTGAAGTAAAGAATATTGTGAAGTTGCATGTGCTAAGATGGTAGTAGTAGTTGAATTACCTTTTAGGTTCGTTGAAGGTCGTGGTTTTAGACTCTTTTGTGGTGTAGCATGTCCTTGGTTTCAGGCTCCATCTCAGAGGACTCTCGTTAGAGACATTTATCAATTGTATTTAGATGAAAAACTGAAATTGAGAGATATCTTTTCTTCTCACCGTCAAAGGGTTTCCCTCAAACTGATACTTGGACTTCCATTCAATATTCAAAATGTTAATTACATGTCTCTTACATCACATTTTATTGATTCTGAATGGACGCTTAATAAACGTATTTTGAGTTTTTGTTTTTTTTCCAAATCACAAGGGGAGAAACAATTGGGAAAATGATTGAGACTTGTTTGCAAGATTGGGGGATTGAGAAAGTTTTTACAATCGCCGTTGATAATGCAAGTTGATGTTGTTGACCTCAAAAATGCTGCCAACAGATGGCGGGCCCACTCGTGCATGCGCAAGCTAAATCCAACATGTAAAGATAGATCAACGATCTATATCACTCCAAGATTGGACGTAGGAGAAGCTCAACGACACGAGACATTTCCGTTCGGGTTTCGACGAGATATCTGGGAAACGATTGTGTAATAATAATCAATTGTTATTAAAGTGAGAGAACAAAACAGATTGCTTTAAGTCTTTAAAGTTACATTAGTCCTCAATTGTTATATGGTGGGGGTATTTTTAGTGTTATGAATGGAATTGTAACCCTTAGATGAAATTACACATGGCCTCATTCCCCTGGCTGAAGCATCAAATCCTAGCCATCACGTTCACCTTCCTAGCTTTTTAAAATATTTAATTTTCTTACATTTACTAACAAGACACAAGTACACTTTTTACATAGGTCATATCAATCATTCGAAGAGAACTTCATCATGAGTTCAATCTTTCCACGTGGGCCATCACTAGCTGAGGAACCTCGAAATTACATGGGCCTCAGAATTACATGGGCCTCAAAGTTACATGGGCATCGTGAGAGCGCCTCGAAGGTAGTTGGCCTCGAAGTTACAATGGGCCTCGTTCTTCGTAGAGGGAGGTTCAACGATTTGGTCCCACAGCTTAGTTAAGATGGCCACGTGGCAGTACCTAGTAACAAATCATAACAATAGTCCTCCAAGTTCATGTGTGATTATTTATATCATGTGCGGACTTCAGCGATGATGTTAAAATTTGTAGTCCATCATACTAGTCCCCCAAGTCCAGGCACATATATTTATATTGTACATAGAATTCAACAGTTGATTTAAGTCTGGCTTACTTTGTAATGGAGGGATTTGTGGTGTTGAAGCTGTGTTGAAAGAAAAGCAAGCAAGTTTTTAATGCTGACGTAAGTCTATAACTGAATTGCCATGGCTGAATTACTTGAGAGTAGCCGAATTTATTTTGAAGCTGAGGCAGAGAAATGCTGAACTGCCAAGGCTCATCTACTTTGGAGATGGCTGAATTTATTTTGAAGTTGAGGCATAGAAATACTGAACTGCCGATGCTCATCTACTTTGGAGAAGGCCAAATTTATTTGAAGCTGAGACAGAGAAATGTTGAACGGTCGAGGCACAATAAGTAGCTGAATTTCATATTGATTGACTTCGATGTTTGTGCACACGATTTGATGGCTTTGCATGTTTCCAAGGTAGGGTAGCTGTAGCGACATAATTGCCAATACATGTACGGCCGTTACATTTAATGTGTAATGATGGCCAATGATGAGCATGCATTATTTTGTGAAAAGCATTCACGCTTTATCGCGTGATATTCACGACGCAATCTGAGATGTTGGTGGCATAAATCGTTTGAATCCTACAGTTTGGATTTATCACATGATTGGATGCCTCATATTAATGGGGCCTCGATCTAATGGCTGAGATTCAATTTCTCCTCGTATAACAACTAAAATCATGCCATTTTGAAACTTTTACCTTTGCAAAAAAAAAAAAATTCTTTGAATTCTCTCTTGCTCTCCATCCTTCAAAAGTTTTTCGGCATTCTTTTGTTCTCTGGCGAATTTTTAGGTTTCATTTCTTCTTCAGGTATTCCCTCGTGAAAGAGATTTCATAATCTTTGTTCAACTTACTGTAATGTTTTACCATATTCTTCAACTCTCACGGCCTCCGGGCGTCTAAGGCAATCACCGTGGCCAGGTTTGGGGACGAGTCTATGTCTGGGAGGTTGGGAGACTGGTATAGTATGAGTAAGGAGCCCATAGATTATGAGGCGAGTTGGGGGACTGCCAAAATTCCATCATTTGTTACCTCAGCTAAACTAATAGAACTTAGGGAAAAATATTGTATACCTCACTATGTAGAAATGCTAGTCTCCAAGGCCCACGAACGAGCTTGTTTTCTGAGGCCCAGGTGCATGGCTATTAGTGAATTCCTGCTCAGAGCGGGAGTGGGTCTGCCTCTACATCCCTTCTTCAGGGCGGTGCTGAGGACCTTCATGTTATCCCCCACTCAAATTCTACCAAATGGATAAAGTTAATTAGTTAGGGCCTACTTCCTCTAGAAGGAGGTGTCCTTGGGTGAAAACATGCCTCTGCATGTATTCCAAACCATCTTCTAGGCCCGGGTGGTTGGAAAAAATGATTCCAAGGGGTGGTACTACATCAACCCATGGGGGGCTCATGCTCCCTTCATAGTGGGCTTCCTTCCTCCATCAAAGGTTGGAAGGATTCCTGGTTCAGGGTGAAGGGTAGGTGGAAAATGGTGGAGAGGGATACTAAACAAACTTGCATAGTACCGACCCAGTACTATGAAACTCGTGAGTGCCTCACCCTACACAGCTTTTAATTCATGTCCAATTCCTTGTACGAATCCTTTTTTGCTTTGTTTGTAGATTCCATATCACGTTACGAGCTCCATGAGGTAGAGTGGGAGGTGACTGAGGATATTTACAATCGATCACTGAAGCTTGAAAGCTTCGACCATCTCATTGACCGAAGTAGATATTTTTTAGATTTTGGACTGAAGGCTCCCAAAGGTATGAAGCTCTTTTATTTGCATTCATTTTCACTTTCGTAGGCCTCTAATCTTTTTGTTGTTTGTAGATAAGTTTGCGAAAAAGGAGTACCCCACTCTGGATATGGCCACCATTCTAAAGGCTACTGACCCTACTGGTGTAAAGGCTTTGAAGCCTTCCTCCTCAGCACCAAACAAGTGAGTAGCATATTGGAAAGCCTTAATAAGGCCCATGCTAAGAAGGGTATTGAGGATGAGCTTCCCAAAAAGGCCCATATGACCACTGACAAGGGAAAGGGGAAAGAAGAGGAGTCCCAGAAAAAGTGGAAGCTAATTCACAGCAGTGGGGCTCCTGTACAGTTTGTTGTCACCGTGTCCCACTCCACCAAAGATGTTCCACCACCGTCCAAGCTAATGGAGTTAGCGATGAATGCAGTAAAGGTGGAAAATGCGAGGAGAGCCAATGCAGAGGCTAAGAATGAGGAATCATCAGCCTCAGAGGCTACCAAAAAGAGCCAAGTGGAGAGGACCCTAGGCAAATCTGGGAGATTTTTGGTTGGGAGGGACGACAAGATCGCCCCAGCTGCAATTGAGATGTTGCCACTAGAAGTGAGGAGTGCCACAAAAAACTTTAACAAATTCTGGATGGAACGGTGGTAGATGTATATGTCTACTTGTGATGCAGTGGACCTTACTGCAACACTGGTGAGCCAAAGTGCTAAGGCCTTTAGGGTGGCCCTTGAATGTCAGGAAGTACTGTCAGCGAAAGAATAAAGCCTCGGCTGATAAGCTTGATGACGCTGAGGCCGAAATAAAGAAAATTAATTATGTGGCTGAATCAATGAGGGCTCAGCCGGTTAAGGATGAGGCGAAGCTGAGTTCTGCCTTGGCTGAAATAGAGGCTTTAAAAAAGGAAGTCTACAAATGTGAAGCAGTCTCTTTGACCAAGAAGGTGGAGACCTCAGATAACCATCAGAAAATAACGGACGAGGCTCTCGAGAAGGTCAACCTCGAACTTGCTGGGTGTAGGGATGCGAACCAGTTTATGGAGAGCCAAATTAAATACTATGTGGATGAGGCTAAGATGGCTAAAGCTGAGGCTTAACAGGGTGGTGAGGTGGTGGTAAAGAACTACATTACCAACTTCCACTTGACTGAGGAGTACCAGCACTTCGCCATCTACTGGAGGAAGTTCGCTTATGTTAAACTGGTAGGAAGGGTTGATGAGCTCTATCCAGATCTTGACGCCTCTTGAAGATGTACCTCAGACCCCTACTGAGGAAGTTGTTTAAGACGAAGTCCCTCATGAAGAGGCTTCTAAACAAGTGGCAACCGAAACACCTACCACTAAGGTATTGACTCCTAGGCTACGTTAGCAGTAGATTAGTATGTAAATATCTGGCTAACTTATGTAAATATCTTTTGCTTAATGAACGGAAATTTTTCATAAGTCTTGCATTGTTTGTGATTTTGTTATTTTTCTTCAAAGTACAAGGACCTCGACAATTGACTAACCATAACTAATTGCCATTTGGACTTTAACTTTGAACAGGCGTACTAAATAACTTGATGATTTAACTTAATTGTAATTCGAATGGGCTTACTCAAATTCGACATTCAGCCATTTCAATATTTGCACGCTTCGAATCTTTTTTCTGAAATCTTTATTAAGAAATATTTATTCTAAGTCACCTTGATTTCTTTCTTGGTGGATGGTTTATCCATGTAAAGTTTTCCCCTTTGAAATTCAGCTTCGTCAAAGGGAGGCATGTGATGTACGCTTTGGAGTGCAAATGAGGTGGTCCTTTTTGGGATCTGATCCTCTTCTCTGAAGTGCCAACGCTTGTCTACATGGTGGATGGTTTATCCATGTAGAGACTTCTCCTATGAAGTTCAGCTTCATCATGGGAGGCATGTGATGTGTGCCTCGGACCGCGAACGAGGTGGTCCCTTTTCGGATCTGATCCTCTTCTCCGAAATGACCACGCTTCTCCACATGGTGGATGATTCATCCATATAGAGGCTTCTCCCATGACGTTCAGTTTCGTCATGTGAGGCATGTGATGTGCGCCTCGGAGTGCGAACGAGGTGGTCCCTTTTGGGATATGATCCTTTTCTCTGAAGCTCCCACGCTTCCCCACATGGTGGATGGTTCATCCATTTAGAGGCTTCTCCCATGATGTTCAGTTTTGTCATGGGAGGGATGTGATGTGCGCTTCAGAGTGCGAACGAGGTAGTCCTTTTTGGGATCCGATCCTCTTCTTCGAGGCGTCCACGCTCAACAACTTTCTTAAAACAAAGCTTTTATATATTTGCAAATGCTGGGAAAAAACTTCCAGCTACGGGTTACATTTATTGATAATACATTCTTAAATGCTCAACATTCCATGGATGAGGTTGAACATTTCCATCCATGTCCTTGATCCGTAGGTACCAGGTCGGATCTCGTCTTTGATGTGAGATGGTCCTTCCTAATTGGGCCTCAAGGTTCCTATTCCTAGCTCTTTGAAGGACAAGAACACTCTCCGAAGCACCATTCATTAATCTGGAATCTTTTTTACTTTAGTATCATAATATCGGGTCATCTTCCTTTGATACGCTGTCAATCTTGACTGGGAGTCATCCTTTTTTTCTTAAAGGAAATTGAGCTCACACATCCTGAGAGCTCATCATTTGATATCTCACTGAAGTGTAGCCTTCGAGGGGAAGGTAATCTCACCTCTATCGGGCTCATCACCTCGGCACCGTATGTCATTGAAAAGGGAGTCTCACCAGTTGGGGTTCTACTTGTAGTTCAGATTGCCCACAGCACCTGAGGTAACTCATCCACCCAGGCTCCATTGGCTGTATCAAGTTTCCTCTTCAAAGTGTGCTTTATAATTTTATTCACAGCCTCGACTTACCCATTAGCCTGGGGGTGATGAAGAGTAGAAAAGTATTTCCTAATTCCTGGCTCTTCACATAGGTCTCTTACCTTTTTGTTGTCAATTTGCTTTCCATTATCTAAGAAGATCGACCGGGGAATCTCAAATTGGCATATGATGTTTTTTCATAGAAACTTGGAGGTGTTAGCCTCCGTAATCTTTGACAAAGGTTCGGCTTCTACCCACTTTGTGAAGTAATCAATTGTAACAATAGCGAAACTAGCACTTCCTCTATCTTTAGGTAAAAGGCCAATGAGGTCCATGCACCACTTGCTGAAGGGCCAAGGGCTGGACACTACAGTCAACTCCAAGGAGGATTGTCTTTGGACATGGGAGAAGCGCTGGCATCTATCGCATTTTTGAGTAAATTGAATGGCATCCTTTTTCAAGGTTGGCTATTAGTATCCCTGCCTCAGCGCTTTTCTTGCCAAAGCGAGTCCTCTCGAGTGATTACCGTAAACACCTTCGTGGATCTCGTAGAGTATGTAGGTGGCTCCCTCCCTCCCACACATCGAAGGATGGGCGAAGAGCATCTGCGCTTATAGAGAATATCATTCACTAGCACAAAATGTGCGGACCTTGTCCTTAGCTTGTAGGCCTCTTCTTTATTATCTGGCAAAATCTGATCTTTGAGATAGGCCATAAGGGGTTGTATCCAAGTTGGGGTTCCTCCCCACCCACATCACTTCTTCCGTAGATGTGGATGGCCTCAAGAGGTGCTCGATCGGCACCACCGTCAACAACTCAAAATCCTTGTTACTAGCCAGCTTAAACAAAGCATCGATATGGGCATTTTCAATGCGTAGGGTTTGAGCCAGTTTTAATTTCTCAAAAAAGGGGAGCAGACTCATTACCAGCTTGAGGTAGGCGGTCATGGCTTTATCCCTGGATACGAAGTTTCCATTAACATGTCCTACAATGAGTTGGGAGTTGATGTTGATGAGCAACCTCTTCACTTGAATTTCCTTGGCTAGCCTCAGAGCGGTAAGGAGTGCCTCATACTTGGCCGCATTGTTGGTGGCCGTAAACCCGAATCGTACGTCGTAGTTCATCTTATAACCCTCGGGGCTTACTAGTACCACACATATGCCTAAGCCTACTTCCCCGACCGAGCCGTCCACAAATAGGTTCCACATAGGGAGCTCGGTACGCTCTATTATTTCGTCCACTTCAGGGATGTTGGTGAATTCTGCCATGAAGTCTGCTAGGGCCTGGCCCTTAATGACGGTTCTTGCCTTGAAGAAGAATTCAAATTCGCTCAATTCCACAACCCATTTCAACAATCTCCCGATGCATTAGTTTTTTGCAATAGTTGTATGAGCGGGAAATTCGTCAACACATGGATGGTGTGGGATTGGAAGTAGGGCCTCAACTTACGGAATGTAGTTATCCAAGCTAAAGTTAACTTCTCCATATCCGGGTAACGAATTTTAGGCATTAGCAGTGCCTTGCTAATGTAATGAATCGGCAGCAAGGTGGAGCCTTCTTCCCTGATGAGTACTGCACTTATGGCCTCATTATAGATGGCCAAATAAAGTTTTAGAGCTTCTCCCAACTTGGGTTTTGAGAAGAGGAGGCCTGCCTAAGGTGTTTTTTTAGCCCCTGGAAGGCCTATCAACACTCCTCTATCCATTGGAATTTCTTTCCTCCTTTCAAAATCTTAAAGAATGGGAGACATTTGTCGGTAGCCTTCGAGATAAAGTGACTCAAAGTGGCCACCTGGCCGGTTAGGCTTTGCACTTCTTTCGGCTTCTAAGGGGACCTCATCTCAATCAGTACCGTATTTTCTAGGAATTTGTCTCTATGCCCCTTTGGTTGATCATGTACCCTAGGAACTTGCCTGACGCCATCCCAAACACACACTTGAGGGGATTCAACTTCATGCGGTGCCTTCGTAAGATTTGAAAGACTTCGTTGAGGTAGGTTATGTGGTCACCAACCTTTAAACTTTTGACAAGCATGTCATCCACATAGACCTCCATTGTGTTGCCGAGTAAGTTGACAAACATTTTATTCACAAGCCTTTGGTAAGTGGCTCTAGCATTCTTCAACCCGAAGAGCATCATTTTATAGCAGTATTATCTCATATCCGTGATGAAAGAGTTGTGCTCATCATCACCTGGATATATGGAAATTTGGTTGTAGCCGGAGTAGGCATCCATGAAGCTCAGAGACTCGTGTCCAGTGGTGGAGTCTACCCATTGATCTATCCTCGGGAGTGGGAAGCTATGTTAAGGTCAGAAAAATCGAAGCATACCCTCCACTTCCCATTATGCTTCTTCACTAAGACAGGGTTGGAGACCCACTTCGGGTAGAGAGACTCCTTGATGAAGCCAATCTTGATTAACTTTTGTATCTCTTCCTTCAAGGCCTCATCATTCTGGATTCAAAGCTCTTCTTTTCAGTCTGTATAGGGCAACCTTATGATCAATTTTCAAGTGGTGGCAACTAACCCCGAGGTCGATGCCTACCAACTGACCCCTGGTGGGGTCTGATGGGTCCACCGGGAAGTATTCCAACTCCTCCATTGGGGCTATTTGGGACTCAATTTATGATGAGTTGATCATACGAATCAGGTAGACTCTGAAGTAGAATTTCAGCATGTTCACCTGTCTCTATGTTATGCCCCATTGATGTGAGCTGTGAAAATAGAGTATAGAGGGAGTTGATGTGGTCGGGTACCGGAGTTGACTCCATCGTCCGAAGGGTATAAAGCCTTCTTTTCAAAAAAATTTTGTTGTGTAACAATTTGGCCTCGTACAATTTTGTTAGCGTATCCCTTATCTCTTTTGCTGTCTTTTTCTCCGCCACACTTGACAATATTCCATCAGCAAGTGCTAAGTGCATATTAGCAATAGCATTGCCATCATCCATCTCGTTCCACTTGCTATCGTCAATAATCTCCTCGGGCCTATCTCCAATTGCCGCCAAGCAGTTATCTTTTCTTAAAACTGCTTTTATTCTCATTTTCAATAATGAGAAATTATTCCCATTGAACTTTTCTATTTCGTACTTCGTCGCCATTGTTGAAGATGCCTCTTTTCCACTAACTGAATTTGATTGTAGCACGAAAAACTGACTATATACCCGGCGCTCTGATACCACAGTTAGGAAGTTGTGCTATGAAGCACAAAAACGCAACTGAAGTGGAAATGAGAAATCTAAGAAAAATTTGTAGAAGAGATTCATTATAGCAAAAGGATTACAACACTTTCTCTCTAAAATAAGGAGAGCACTATTTATAATACCCTCTCTCTTATAATAGGAGAAAAATACACACACTCTAACAAAGGCAAGACATGAGTTTAGGAGAAACCTTAATATGGGATTATCTTTGAAGAAGATGAGGCATGTATGTATAGAGGAGAGAGGCGGTGGATGATGGCGGTGAGAGAAGATGTTTTTACAGCTTGATATAGCTATCTTTACAGCTTGTTTTACAACACAAATTCTCCACCATCTTTGACTATTCAAAGACTTAATATAGAAGCAAAATTGCTTCTTATTATTTTATTTTATTTTATGGTCCACAAAAGTGGTTTTACCGCCACAAACAGATCAATACCAAATGAAACAAAAATACACAGGAAATAAATGAAAATCAAGGGTTAAAGCCTTATAAACTCCAACAGTAAATACTGAGGACACACAGCTTGTCCTCGCCTCCAATAGAGACCGTCGAGGCGATGGTATTTATAGACACCCACAACAGTTAATTATGTCGTAGAAACAAAATTGCACCAGCTTCAATCTTTGATCTTGTAGTGGGAGCTCACCTCCGCCTCGAACTGCAAGTTGTTGATGCATTGAGGGCCTTGTTACTCCACATAAAGAGATAAAATGGAGCCATCCATATTCTTCTTGCAAAAAAGAGGCAGCCACTGCATCTCATGGAACCCGATGACCCAGCTTCGACAATAATTATAGCGGCAAGAAGTGGACAATCAAGGTAACCACCGGTACTATGAGCAACACTTGAAAGCACCACAATGACCACCGGTTGATCCAGCTTCTCTTTCACATTAAATTTGGAAGTGACAAGATGCTGATGGTTGCGTATCCAAACAGGGTTGGTGGCTTTTACAGCTTTCTTGTAGTTTTTTTTTTTTGGCTGACAAATGGAACATGTTTTACTTTTACAGCTTTAATTGGTACTTTTATTGGCTTTAAAGTCAATTTTATCAAGTGGATGTACACGTTAGTTTGGGATTACGTGAATTGGGCCAAATGTTTATTCAAATTGGCTAATAATTACAAATTTTAGATTAAGCCTCATAATCTTACAAAAATATTTGGGCCTATTGGATCTTTTATTTTAACTATTGTGCCATGGTAATCTCTCTTTTCTACTAGAATGGTCTATGGATATTCGATTTTTCTTATGGGCTTTAAATAATTGGGCTCAAATTTATTATCTATTGGCCAATGTTTCTTCTAATTATCTTAAAATTATTTGGGCTTGAGGGTTGCTTCATTTTATTGGCATTGGCTTCTCTTTTTGGGCCATTACAAATGCTTATTTGAGTTAATTCACGAGCTTGGTTCAACACATCCACAAATTACCCAACTCAATTTTTCATCATTCCAGTGCTAATTATGAGATATGTTTCTTTGCAAACCAAGCTTACATAAGGGCATGAAACTTCAATTAAGTCAGATTGGAGGTTAACATAACTTTTTTAAACATTTGAGAACAAATTTAATGACAAAATCAATCAAACTTGTCCTATTTCAACTAATTTTTATTTGGTGAAAATTATATTTTACCCATCTCCCCTGAAATGCACCTAAAGACCTTAGCCCCAAGAGTTAGTCATCATTATGAAAAATGGTAGCTTTGTAATTATAAGCTAATGGCGCACTTGAGCAAATTATTTTACGATATTGCTGGTCATCGACTCGAGATATCAGATTCTATATGGTTTCTGAAGTTGCACTACAACTCGTAGTTTCCTTATTTATTAAAGGTGAGCTTTATCTAGTGGATTTCTTATTATCAGAGGCAGTATTTCTATGATCCTTATTCCTTGAATAAACGAAGAGGCAGTATTTTTTGAAATCCTCATTCTTTGAAAAAGGGAGAGACAAATCGCCACATTCCGAGGCCAGTTTATAGGACTCCGATAGCACTATCGTTGAGCCTAACTATAAGACCTCGTCATTACGAGGCTAGTTTATAAGACTTCGATAGCTCGAGATCTATTCTCGGGATGTTTATTCCCGTCTCACCAGATGCTTATTCCTGGCTTCGCGAGATGCTTATTCATCGCCCTCCCTATCGTCGAGCCTAACTGTAAGATCTCGTCATTCTGAGGCTAGTTTATAAGACCCCGATAGTTCGAGATCTATTAGCGGGATATTTATTCTCCGCCTCGTCAGATGTTTATTCCTGACCTCACAAGATGGTTATTCTTCGCCTCTCACCATCGTTGAGCCTAACTGTTAGACCTCGTCATTCCGAGGCCAGTTTATAAGACTTCGATAGCACTATCGTTGAGCCTAACTGTAAGACCTTGTCATTTCGAGGCTAGTTTATAAAACTCCGATAGTTCAAGATCTATTCGTGGGATGTTTATTCCCCGCCTCGCCAGATGCTTATTCCTGGATTCGCGAGATGCTTATTCCTCGCCTCTCCCTATCGTCGAGCCTAACTGTAAGAATCATCATTCTAAGGCTAGTTTATAAGACTCCGATAGTTTGAGATCTATTAGCGGGATGTTTATTCCCTGCCTTGACAACTGCTTATTCCTAGTTTCGTGATATGGTTATTCCTCTTCTCACTATCGTTGAGCTTAGCTGTAAGACCTTGTCATTCTGAGGCCAGTTTATAAGACTCCAATAGTTCGAGATCTATACGTGGGATGTTTATTTCCCACCTCGCGAGATGCTTATTCTTTGCTTCGCAAGATGTTTATTCCTCGTCTCTCACTATCGTTGAGCTTAGCTGTAAGACCTCGTCATTTCGAGGCCTGTTTATAAGACTCCGATAGTTCGAGATCTATACGCGGGATGTTTATTCCCCACCTCGCCAAATGCTTATTCCTGGCTTCGCGAGATATTTATTCCTTGCCTCTCACTATCGCTGAGCTTAGCTGTAAGACGTCATCATTCTGAGGCCAGTTTATAAGACTTCGATGTTCGAGATCTATACGCATGATGTTTATTCCTCGCCTCGCCAGATGCTTATTCCTGGCTTCGCGAGATGTTTATTCCTCGCCTCTCACTATCGTTGAGCTTAGCTGTAAGATCTCGTCATTCCGAGACTAGTTTATAAGACTCCGATAGTTCGAGAACTATATGCGAGAAGTCTATTTCTCGCCACGCCAGATGCTTATCCCTGGTTGGAGATCTCATTCCTTGAATAAAGGAAGAGGCAGTCCCCATTCCTTGAATAAAGAAAAATGTGACATTATCTTGGAATCCTCATTCAAGAAACAAAGTTCGCAATCTGAAAAATTAAATTTGCACAAGTTCAAAAATAATAAAAAGTACCTCCTATTGACAAAGATCAAAAGGGAAGGCTCTTCATAGATGATCAATCCCTATGAAGGATGCGTGGATACTTCGACGAGGAGCTGGATTCTAAGAAGGACCACATCTACACTCGCGAAATGTGGCACATGCCTTTAACAACTAAAGTTGTTAAAGAAGCCTCAGCATAGACAAATCACTCAACCACATGCTTAGGAAAAGAAAGGCAAGCGAACTGCCTATATTTGTGCAAATTATAAATAAAGTCGGACTAAAGTCTAAAGTGCAAAAGAGCCTTAGTTCATAAACATTGACGTGCATACATTCAGAAACTTATAAAGGTGCACGACCTTTTAACACATACAAAACTATGAGTTTGATATTATTATTGGAGTAGACCAAGTTCGAATTATACTGAAGAGCATGCAATACATTAAACAGAAGCAATAAGTGCATGAAGTAAATAACACTAGTACATGAGCTAAAAGAATTTTATTTATTTGACACATATTCGACTCAGACTTGGGGGACTGTTGTGATATTGGTATCTTAGTATCATTACATTATTATTGCTAGCATATGCATTATATTATTGTTACCGAGTACGTACTTCACATCACTGCTAGCAGGTTATGACACATTATATCTTGGAGAAATTTAAATTATCATTATTCACTTTATTATCATGAATAATTTGAGGGGCAAATGGACCCCAAGTTTATTTTATATATAATATGCAGTATCTATCTTTCTAGGCAATTCGTAAGTCTTAACTTATTCAGGCTCGCACATTTTTTGAGGCAGTTCGTAAGTTCTCACTCATTGGAGCGGTCTATATTCTTGAGGCAATTCATAAAACCTCACCTATTTGGGACTGAAGCATATGTTCGAGACAGTTCGTAAGTCCTAACTTATCTGAGCTATATTTTTTAGGCAATCTATAAGACCTCACCTATTGACTGGTTGTATTTGAAATCCGACCCGCACATGAATGTACGACTCAGACTTGAGGGATTATTGTTTACCCATAATATATTTCCTATTGGGCTTGAATCTCGGCCCATTACCCATTCAGCCCATTTGTTTTTGTTTATATATGTGTGTGATCCATTTCAATTAAGGTACGTTCTCTAACCCTATCATTTTTCCATCTTCTATATCTTGCACTCATTTTTTCTTTTGTCCGGCCGTTGACTTGACCATCGGAGTGCAAACGGTCGTCGGACATTTTTCTTGACCCGCGGCCTTTGTCTTCTAATGGGATGTTCAGTGTTCAGGTAATACTCACGTGGAGGGGACGTGGTAGGAATTCTGATGGCACATTTTTTGGGGTCAACACATGTACTGATTTGTTCAAGACTAGCTGTCAAAACGGTTTAACAATATTTCATATTTATTTTTTTTATTGGAGAGAATTTTCTAAAATAATTTTTAACACATTTTATGAGATTCAAAAATTTTTCTACTTTTTTTTATCACATATGCTTAATAAAATCATTTTTCGAATGGAAAAATCACTTGCAAACAAACGCTTAATATGGAATGTTGTATTTGATTTTACTAACATTACAACGAACACGATTTAGTCCATGTTTGACAACCATTATTTGAAAACTCTTTTTTTATATATAGTCATTTTTAATCATACATTTAAACAGGAAAGTATTTTGCACGTAAATCCAAAACTTTTCTATACTTTTTAACCACATATTCTCCTAAACTTCAATATTCAAAATATTATTTTTTAAAAATAATGATTGTCAAACAAGGGCCTGGATTCTTTTTATTTCTTAATATTATTCAATGCTATCTAATCTGCCTACCAAATTTAAGCACTATCAAACAAAATTACACTAATCAACAAATGCTTCTTAAACTCGCCCAATTAATTAGTCCAGTCTATAAATCACATGTAAAAGAAATCTGACTTCCCAAATTCTTCTTTAGTTTATTTGCCTCTCTTTAAAATATACTTAAAACTTATAAGTCTAAGAGAAAAATGCATTTCGAATATAAATTTATATCATAATATGAAATTATAATATCAATTAAGGTGTAGAAAATTATACTAAACAATTATGGGTTTGGACTTTCGCACGTAAATTCAAAAATTTATTGCCGTTGACAGTGAGGAAGAATTAACACTTCTGATATGGTAATATTCCAAAAAATTGTAATCAAGAAAATCTTCATTGGTTTTCGCCAAATTTAGTTTCCGCATAAATTAAACACTTACACCCCCCCCCCCCCCGGTCCCCGTATCTCTTCTCTATTCTATATAAATACATTACTTAGATGAAGGAGTTTGAGATCGTAGAGTTAATTGTTCCAATTGTCAAAATGAAATTATGTTTATGTTATCAATTATTCACAAAAATTTAAAATGTCGACTTCCGGTCATTGAACTTTGAAAAACGTTGTACTTTACTCACTAACATAACTTCCGTCTTAAATCTCTAACGGAATTGGTGATGTGGTTGACGTAATGTCATGTGGTGGCGTCCCATCACACTGTTAAACTTTGAAATTGTCGAATTTTGGCCACTAAACTTTGAAAATTGCTTTTTATTGCTCACTGAATTTTGAGATAGTAGAATTTTGACCACTGAACTTTAAAATAGTTGAACTTTTTGACCACTAAATTTTGAAAAACGTATTTTATTGCTCTCACTATAAATTTGGATTTAACTAAGCCTCTATTTATTTCACTTTAAAACAAACTTTTTAATTCGTATACTCATTTTTAATCACAAATTTATACAATAAAATATTTTAATTCTCATACTCAAGGTTTTTTTCAACATTTATACGACACATTCTCCAAAAAAATCACTATTTAAATCTCCATTTTTTAAAAAATAATGGCCATCAAACGAGACTAAAATTCATTGTTAAAATTCGGATTTAATTAGTAGTCACTTTATTCGCACAACTTTACTAGTATTGTCTATCCCACAAGGAATGATTACCCAATTACACAGTAGTTAAATTTTGAATTTAATTTATTCTCATAGAATTTTAAGCTATTTTCATCATAATGTTTGAATTTTACAACGAAACACACAACAAATTTGTTGTTAAATAAATTTAAATTTAAATTTTAACAACGAATTTTAATTAAATCCAAATGTATTATGATCCATAAATGACGTTTTTAAAAGTTTTGTGGCAAAAAATCGATCATCTTAAAGTTTAGTGGTTAAAATTCAACTATCTCAAAGTTTAGTAGTCAAAATTCGATCACATCAAAGTTCAGTGAGTTTTAGAAGACATTTTTTAAAGTTTAGTAAGCAATTGAAAACGTTTTTTAAAATTTAGTGGTCAAAATTCGACCCCTTCAAAGTTTAACAGTGTGACGGGACTCCACATGCGCATTTCGTCAGCCACGTCATCAATTCCGTTAAATATTTGAAATGAAAGTTAGCCAATGAGTAGTATCCAACATTTTTCAAAGTTTATTGACCAAAACTCGAAATTTTAAAATTTATTGAGCAATCAAAGACAAACATAACTTCAGTGACCATTAGAACAATTAACTCGAGATCATAGAATTGAAGCCCAAAAACTCCGAAGGTAGTTTATTCATTACAGTTCTTGTTCTTTAACTAGAACTAATAGCTTTTTGTAATATTTTTCATCAATTATTAACTTAGGGGTTGTTTGATGGAGATTAAAATTAGATTTTTAGTAGATTTTGATAAAAGTTGCTGGAATGTGTGGTTGAAAAGTTGTGGGACCAATAAAATATATTGTTAATATTGATTATTTGATTTTGATTTTGATTAAAATTTAACTTTAATCAATATCAAACAGGGGCTAAGGGTTCTTTTATTTTTGATCAATTATTTATTAATGTTTTTTTTATCAATTTTTTGTTTTTTGAAATGAATTTTTTTTTATTAATAATTAGTTAAGGGTTCTGGTGTTCAACAAATATAATAAAATTGCGGATTCTGTTGTTCAAAAAAATGTAAAAAAAAAAGATTAAGGGTTCTGGTTTTTTTTTTTTCTATCCTTTTTTCCCCCTCAAAGTGCAAAGTTCTCATCAATTATTAATTAAGGGTTCTGTTGTTAAACAAATAAGATAAAAGTAAGGGGTTCTGATATTGAAAATGAAAAAAAAAAAATTAATGAAGAGATTTATTATATAAAATACCTTTAGATATAAATTATATTTCTTCAATACATATCTTGTGCGATAGTCAAATTACTCTTGCTCGAGCTTAAAGTGAAGCATAGAATGGAAAGTCTAGACACATGAGTCTAAGATACGAGTATGTAAGGAAATTAATCAAGTATGAAATAATTTCTCTTACATTTGTTAAGTCTAGTGAGAACTTAGCAGATCCGTTTACTAAACATCTCACGAGAGAGTTAGTGAGATCGATATCAAGTAGGATTGTATTGAAACTCCTTATATAAATCCATCAATGATAGCAACCCTACCAAAATATACTAAACAAGTATATTTAGGTTCAAGAGGTAATAACAAGTTATTCAATAAGTGGATGGATCTCAATACTATTAAAAATATTAAACTCTATCGTTGATAAATAGTATTGGTTGTTACTGTTGGAGGAATGAGTTATAATTAAAACTCTTAATAGAGTTCAGTATAGAGTACAAATATCTCTAAAAGTAACAAAGATATTGGAAGAATATCGCCTATGTGAACTTCGAGGTGGTGCCGCCTCATTAGAAAGATGTAGTTTTTCTCTCTTTAAATGTCCAAAGAAATAGGATAAGTGCAAGGCCATATTAGCACTAAGCGAGTCAGAGAAACTTGTGAAATTTAATACTTGTGTGTGTGATTTCATTGGTATAGTCACAAGGAATAACTGGTTGGATTCAAATCGAAAGATATCTAACTCTTATGCATAAGTGTTGATATTTGATTTTGTGATTAACATTGATTTTGAACAAGTGGGAGATTGTTGGTATTGTTGTTCAAAATCGTGAAATAACCTTGGATTGATGAATTTGTAAAGAAGAGGAAAAAACCAACCATGGTGCCAACAAAATGGCATATACGGTCGCATAGGCGACTACATGGAATTCTGGGGGCTGCACTACTATAACTATGCGACCACATAGTTATAGCCTATGCGGTTGCATAGTAATAAAATCCGTTCGTTAGGTTGGATTTTTTCGAATTTTCTAGTGGTTTATGGTGAAGCATTGCACATCTTCTTCTTGTGTTGAAATGAGTTTGTGTAGGAATGATTGAAAACTATAAATACACGTTAGTTTTCATTCTAAAGTATATGAAATCATCCAATTATTCTAGTCAAATTTGTTTACTTCACATAAGCATTCCTATATTTTCACTTGTTCCACTTGAAAAATCACTTTGCTTTTGGTGTTCTTCATTAAAGGCTTGAAAAGCCTACAAACTACTTGCCAAATTTAATCCTTAAAAGCATAGAGAACGAGGCAAATATCGTTTAAGGCCAAACGATTTCATTTTGTGATCAAGTCTTGTTTCGATATTATTATTCATATTTGTTAGGTATTTAATGTAATGGGCTATTTTGTGAACAAAAAGGACTAAAGTTGATAATCTGTAAAAAATCAAGGAGTAGTGTGCAATTAGTATAAATTTTGATGTTTTAGATATAGGGTTCGAGAATGGAAAAGAATGAAAAATGGCGTCGCAATTTTGCTAGACTGTCGCCCAGGATTGGCTCGAGCGTCAAAAACAGAAACTTAATAGCTCGACTGTTGCCTCACCTTCGCTCAAGTGACACCTTGTCTCTGGACCTTTGCTCGGCTCAAGCGACATTTTATTAAGGAAATTTTTGTTTTGATTTTTTAAAGGCTTTTTTCTGGCCCATTCAATCCCTAACCTACATATAAATACTTGAACGCCACAAAATGTGATTTAGAATGTTGATCATTATGCAAACACTTGTCTCTTCATATTCTCTTCATTCTCTTTGAGATTTCAACATTCATTATTCCTTGGTAATTGTACTTGGCGGTGAGAAAAATATCATATCCAAAATCTAAATACAAAACTGCTACTTCCTCCATATCTGTCAGAGTTCTGAAGATCAATGGAATATGACTGCAGTTCTAGTAGTTAAAGAATGCGGTGTTCTTCGTTGGATCCATATGAGATAAACAATTTTACAAAGTTAGGAGTTGTTGCAGGAAAGCACAATCTAGGAGAGCTGTAGGACTTGCAGTCAGGAGATCAGATAGTACGTGTCATCGTCTAGTCTGGTAAACTGTAAGTTATAAATCGTTTATAGTGGATTGTTGACTAGCAAAGTGCCCAACGTTTTTACCCAGTTGGGTTTCTCCGTAATCATACCTTGCGTTATTCATTATTTTATTTACTGTTATCATATTCTGCGGTATTCAAATATAAGATAATCAGATTGTATGCTTAATCAACTAGAGATAATTAATTAGTGACTTGTTGCTATAAATTATAAATTTTAATTCCGTATTATCCCCTATTTTCCCTCAATCTAGGTTTTTTAGGGTCGAACTACGTATTTTCAATTGGTATCTGAGCCTTAATTCAAATCCTGGCCCTTAATAAAATCTAGATGAGTCAGTCATTGTCTATACCTCCATTTTTCGACGGAAGCAACTATGCTTACTGGAAAGTTCAATTGAGAGCCTTCCTTAAAGTTTTAGATGAACGTATTTGGATGAGCTTTCAAACTGGGTGGACTCTACCTTCAACTACTGTTGCTGGTATAGTTACACCCACTGATATTTCATATGGACTAAAGCTAGCTTAGATGAATGTAACTGGAACAGTAAAGCTTTACATGCCCTGTTCATGGCTGTGTCTGCTGAAGATTTTAGGAGAGTTTCAATGTGTGTGACTACTAAAGAAGTTTGGGACATCTTAGAAACCACACATGAGAGAACTAAAACGGTTAAAAATTCTAAACTACAAATTTAACCTTTAGGTTTGAAGAAATTATGATGAAGGACGATGAATCGTTCGATGAATTCTATGCGAAGCTGAATGGCATAGTTAACTCGAGCTCTAACCTAGGTGAAAGGATCTCCGAATCCAAGATCATTAGAAAAGTCCAAAGACCCCTACGTGACAGGTTTAGACCTAAAGTCACCGCTATTGAAGAAAGTAAGGACTTAGATGTAGTTAAGATAGAAGAACTCGTATGATCTCTTCAAACTTATGAACTCACCATTTTTCAACCTAAAAAGGTTAAATCCATAGCCATGAATACTGTTAGAAAAGAAGAGAGTGGGTCTTCTAATGCTGAGATGCTTAGGGACGATGAAATAGCTTATTTCGTTAAAAAAATTTCAGAAAGTGATGAGGAATAGGATAAAGCCTCAAGAATGAAAAAAGGAATTCCCTAGTAAATTCATGAAAGATAATCGTGAAAAGAGTGACTCTAGGACTGTTGATAAGAAAACTCAATCTGTTAGATATCATGAGTGTCAGGATCATGGTCACTATAGGAATGAATGTCCTAACTTGAAAAGAAGTTCTAATAAAGGTAGACGTAAGTTTTTAGCAGTGACATTGAGTGATGATGAATTAGATTCGAGTGCTCAGAGTAATACATTTTGTGGTATGGATAAATAAAATTTCATGGCCTTCACATCTAAAGCTGCGATTGAATCTGATAAGGAGATTGATAAGGTTGAAAATGATGAATTTAGTGAAAAATTCAAGGATGAATATGATATTCACGAATCTTATCATGAACTATTTGGGAGAGTCTTAAAATTAAAAAGGTCAATAAAGCTATTTTGAAGTAGGTTAATGATCTTGAAAGAGAGAAAGAAAACTCATAGGTGACCTTCAGGACTCAACCAAAAACCTGAATGAGTTGAAACTTGTTAATAGAACTTGGATGCCAAAGTTAAATCCTTAACAAGTGATCTTGAAAAATCTAATACTCAACTCCAATCCTTCATGAGTGGTTCGCAGAAACTTGATAAACTATTGGGGATGAACAAGTCTGCTGGAGATAGGCATGGTCTGTGTTACATTTATAATGGTAATCCCACTACGAGTACATCTAAGACCACGTTTGTTCCAGCCACTAACAAAGCTCGAAAATTTGTTTATCCCGAACCAAATGGCAAAAATTACTTAGGATCGAGACCTACTAGACAACGTAAGGCCAATCGTCCTACTTATCGGCAACAACCGTCGAACATATTTGAACCTAGGTTTATTCCCACCTGTCACCATTGTGGGGCACTGGAACACACAAGACCTATGTGTCGTAAGCTCACGACCATAAGTAAAAGTCAGGATGTCTCGAGCATGGTTAACTTCCTTGCCAATCAGGTAAGCCACTTAATCGAGATGATAACTCGGTTGACTAAAATCACTTCTACTTCTAAGAAGGTTTAGGTTAAAAAGAGTGACCTGGAAGGTTATGAGATTGATCATGCTCTTAAAGGTAAGAGCATCAATGGTTCTTCTTGATTAAGTTCTTAGGTGCATGCATATGCAATTCATTGAGTCCATTCATTCTTGCATGCATCTCACTAATTTGTGTTTTGTTTTTATTTTAGTTGTGTGTTTCTACTTTCTTTGGGTATTGATTTGTTTTATTTATCTAATAAAAAATTTTGGGCTTTAGACAGTTTATGGAGCTCTTAAACATTACATTTGTGACCAAGTGTGGAGTAATCTGTTTTGTATTGTCATTTCCATTACTTATTTCGGTTTAAAATGGAGTATTAAGTATAAGTTTTTTCATGTACCATCTACACAACACACACTGTGATCTTGTGAGTGAGTCTGGACCGCATGTGTGAGATTTGGGATGGCAGTCATCTATTGATAAGGTGGACTTGAACGTGAAATGACATACATTTAGATGACCTTAGATCATTATACATCTCCCTGTATTAGTTTAAAAAAATATTATTACTATCGTTTGGTTCATCTTATACTTTACTTTTGTTTGAATCCTATTTGACTCAAGATATTAAGCCAGGGTTTCTCATAACCTGGTGCCTATGGTCGACTGACTTGGGTTAACTTGCCTAAAACTTGTTACAGGGCTCAATTTAGTCGCTTAATAGATAAGAGTCTGCACATAAGATGCAATATTTGAGAAAAGCAACATAAAAATAATATGCTCTAATTCAAGGGGAGAAAATACAAATATTTATGTAATTGAGCTCGTTTTCAGGTCCTAAAAACCTTATGGGTTTGACTTTCATCACTAAAGAAAACCCTTATTCAATAATGATGTTCGCATGTCTTTTCTCACTAATTTAAAGGTTGGAGTCATATTCAAGAGAAAATAGTGGCACTTTACACGCGTGAGTCTCATGTACACTTTATTCCATTTTGAACTTGATTGAGTACGAGGGAAAGTTTTTTTGATAATGTCTTACTTGTGAGCGCATGCATTTTTGAGTTCATCTATTTGTCAAGTGCTTAATTTTTTTTTAAAAAAAGTGCTATTTTTCTTAATTTTCAAAAATTCAGTGCTATTCTTGTGGTTGGCTTATCGCTGGGCCACACTCGAGCGATAGAAGCAGAAGCTCCCTCGCTCGAGCAACAGGCCGTAAATTTGAATTTAACATTATTTTTCAAGGGTTTTACGCGACATTTCCAATTTTTCATTCCATTTCTCCACATTTTCGACCACCCACATCAAAATGGTGATTTCATCACCTTCCCACCATCTCAAATCCATTATTTGTGTTTCCATTTCATCAATCATCGAATTTCAACCATAAATCACTAAACCTCTATTTATTTCCATTTTTGCAACTTATTTTGGGATTTTTCGATATTTGTCATTTCTTACTTCAAATTTTGGCATTTGAATCTCATGTTCTATTCATTCTCATAGAATATCATCAATTATTGCACAATTTTGAACGAAAATTAGATTTTTGGCTTGTTTCAGTGCAACCTTTTTTGTTCCTTTTTTATTTTATTTTTATTTTTATGTTCTTCACTCCATTTATTCATTTTTACTTTGTTGTTGATGAATGTGGCATTAGAATTAGTTAGTGGTTTGTGTTTATGATGGTTGAGAATGTGGTTGATGTTTTGGATGATTTTGGCGTGAGTTTTTGGCTTGTGATAGTCTTTGAGGATAGATTTAGGTTGGTTGTTTTGGGAATTGGTGTTGTGTTGTTTTGGCTTATCAAGTTATAAGTTAGAAGTGTGATGTTAGTTTTCCTTCATACACATGGGGCACACATGTTCTCTTGTGTCTTAGGTTGGTTGTGTTTGGTGTTGACACCACGAGGAAAGGTTATGTGATTGTGGCGTGACTTCAAGGCACATGTCATGTCTTCACATCACCTACGTCTAAGCATCATGGCACGTTTATGTTATTTCATACTAGGGTGCATTGCATATATCATGTTCGCCTCATTTTGTGTGCATTTATGCATTTCATACATCTCATGCATCTTATGTGTTCATCTGTGGTCTTGATGTATTGGTTTTATCCGTTTTAGATGCCACCTAAGAGCGCTCGCACTGTAGCTTCGTCACTTGGTACCTCGACTTCTTATAGTAGGTCTAGGTTTGTCTCTGCGACTGCCCAAGATACTCTTGGTTCTTAGTTTTCTTTACGTCCTGTTTTATTTGAGCGCGAGGTCATTCTGTCTGACATGTCACCCTACCTTGCTGTCATTTTCACTTCCTGGGATGGGAGACCTTATGGTCAAGTTGACACCTACCATTAGCCTTCTTATTCACAACTTCTATGCTAACATTCATGATGTTTGCGACTCATCTTTTAGAGTATTTCTTCGGGGTAGGACGGTTGGATCACTCCTGATGTCATATCGAGTCTTGTTCATACTCCTAAGGTTGTTCACCCATTATTTCCCCATCTGTCTGTTGATACTCTTTCATCGGACAGTATAGTCCATTCCATGGTGTTTAACACACCGTTGGAGGGTGGTCCATGTGCGATGTACACTGGATCGCTTCCTACTGATCGTCAGATTCTATTGCGATTGTGTGCACGAATATGTGGCCCGTGTTGCATACCTCTTCATTACCTATCGAGAGGGCTCGATTTTTAGACACCTTACTGCATGGCAATTCTATTGATCTTTCCACCTTTATTTGCCAGCAAATTCTTCGGGCTTTTTGGGTCACGGGGACAAGGGTGGGGCTGCCATATGCTTGTTTGATTTATCGCTTTGTGACAGCCTTAGGAGTTAGTTTTCCGAAGTGGGTTCCTCATAGGGTTTCTCAACCGATTGGCCATATTACTATTTCTCAGAGTATGTATGCTTCTTCTGAGCTACTTGAGCCAATTGATCCGACTGTGCCAACTAATCCTATCAATGACCTTATTTTTGTTGATCCATCCGATTTTCCTCATTCTTCTTCTGCTCCTCCGCCTTAGACATTCCATCTTCATCCACGTCACTCCTTTCTGCTGCCAAGTCTATTCCACCTTTTGAGTCTATCCCTATAAACCTGTATGTTGCCCTTAGGGACAGATGACTGTGCTGATTGAATAGCAGGCTCGGATGAGGTAGAGCTTACACAGTTGCGAGCTACAGTTGATCGACACACTACCAAGTTTACTACGCTTCGTGGTGCTGTTGGATATGTTCAGCGTGGGCTCCGATGGATTTATCATCATTAGGATGATGGTACAACTTCCGAGGAACAGAATGATTCTGATGATGCTGACGATGCTGCTTAGTTTTTAGGTTACCCCTTGTCATTTTGTGACCAAAAGGGGGAGTGGATATTGTTTTGGGTTTAGAGTAGATTTTTGCTTTCACGGGATATATATTTTATCTACTACTTGATGTATCTAAAACAGTTGATTCTGATTATAAGATATATTTTCAGTTGATTCTGATTATAGGATATATTTTCAGTACTACTTGATGTATCTAAAACATTTGATTCTGATGATAAGATATATTTTCTGTTGATTCTGATTATAAGATATATATTTAGTTTTTGCTAGATTAAGTTTTTTATGTTTAGCAGAATCAATGTTTCGTGTTGGTATATTGGGTTGCATTGGTACTATGTCTTAATTTAGCATATGATATGAAACTGAAAGTTTAAACCACTTTTACATTGTGAACTGCTTGAACTGTTCTTATACTTAATACCATTCCACATATGTTTTTCACTGGGTATTTGAATTGTCTATTTCAGGAAACAGGTATTGAAAACTGAAATGCAGAATTCGTTCAAGACAGTTGTTGGTTGTGTCAGTTATTTTTAGTTTGTAATAAATTTTAATACTGCCTTGACTTAGATGGTAGTTTTGTCATAGAATGTCAAAGAGGGAGTTTGTTAAGTATTTAATGTAATTAGCTATATTGTGAACAAAAAGAACTAAATTTGATAAGCTGTAAAAAATCAAGGAGTGGTGTGCAATTAGTATAAATTATGATATTTTAGATCTAGAGTTCGAGAATGGAAAAAAAGGAAAAACAGCGAAGCAATTTTGCTAAACTGTCGTCAAGGCTTGGCACAACCGTCAAAAATAGAAACTTAATCGCTCGACTGTCGCCTCATCTTCGCTCGAGCGACAGTGTTATTAAGGAAATTTTTATTTCGATTTTTAAAGGTATTTTGTCCAACACATTCATTCCATAACCTACATATAAATACTTGAATACTACAGAATGTGATTTAGAAGGTTGATTATTGTGCAAACACTTGTCTCTTCATATTCTTTTCAGTCTCTTTGAGATTTCAACCTTCATCATTTCTTGGAAATTGTAAAGAAGTAGGGGTGGGTTAAAATTTATAAATTTTTCAATAAAATTCACGTCATAAAAGAAGCTCAAAATAATTAAATTTTTTACTTATAGGTATGAATAAGTAATATGTGAAAATATACATAGAGAAAATTTTAATTGCTTTTATGACTAGTCAAACATGAACTCTCTTACTGTTTAAATAAGTCATTTATTTTTAAATTTAGTAAAAAAAAGATTTATTACAAAATTTACTTATTTGATTGAAAATGAACATTTTAAACTTGGTCAAATATACATGAAACAAAATACCTAACTTGATAAAGAATTTCTCGCATTGCACCAATGGGAATTAGATGAATGTATAATTATAAACAATATTTAACTAAATTTGGAATACTTATCATTCGACTAAGGTTGAAAATTAAGTTAACGGTATATATATACACACATATATACATACAAACACACACATACACAGCGTATAAAGGTATATATATAGATGATTACTCGCATCTAAAATATGTAAAAAATAGAGAATTTAGGAATTAGTTAAAAACTTATCCCCTTGTTTGACAATTATTATTTGGAAAAATGACGTTTTGAATAATGATTTTTAGAAAAAAATTTATAGTTAAAAGGTAGGAAAATGTTTTAAAATTTACATGCATAATATTTATTGTATAATGTATGGTTGAAAATTAGTTTGTTGAAAAAATAGTTTTCAAATAATGATTGTCAAACGAGACTTAATATTGAGCAAACTAAATGTTAATTGTTTCAAATAAGGATAGATTTAGAGGGGACTGGGCCCGACTCGTTAATTTTATTTAGTGTGAATTATTTTTTCTTGTAAAATAATTTTTTTGTGTGAATTATTTTTTTCTACATATTAGTCCGGCTTGTAATTCAATTTTGAATCCCTCTCTAGTTTCAAACACACATTCATACAATAAAATATTTTTATAAGTAAATTAAAAAAATTCCCTGCTTTTTTAACTACACATCCTCTAAAAATTACTATTCAAAATATGATTTTTTTTTTCATTTAATGGCCATCAAACATTGGCTAATTACCAATTAAAACTTTCTGAGCTTCTGTGATGGTACTCCTCGAAATGGCCGATGGCTCCTGCACACGTACAAGTCTTAAAGTTAGAAAAAATGATGAGGCAAATGAAAAATAAAGATTATAAGCAGGGGCGGACCCAGAATTATAGTTCTGTAAGCGAGACATAATCAACATTTTCTTCAATAGAATTTTGAGATATTCATTTAAAATCTCTCAACATATCTTCCTACAAATCAAACAAAGAATGCATAAATATACCAACAGTGAAATGGCAAAGTTTCTTTCAAGGCATAGATTTAACCAACTTTCATTAGTTTACTACTAATCTGCCTATGCAATATACTACTAATCTGGCTATGCAACTACCACCCCCCCCCCCCCCCCCCCCCCC
>CAIGRP010086771.1:0-42891 GCA_903798385.1 Fraxinus cuspidata | reverse complement strand
ATTAACTAATTTTAAAACTCCAGGTCTAAATTATTAAAACTCATAACCTTAAGACCCAACTTAAATGTACTTTAAACTTTATGTGTCAAAATATAAAAAATCAACCATAATATTAAATTGCAGACAGGGCCCCCAAATTAATAAATTTACACATGAGGCCCTGCCTCCAATTATTCCAAAACGGGTCAGAAAGGGGGCTGGAACCGCCCCATTTTCTTGCTCTTCTTATGTCCTGGTGACGGCGCCGATCGGCAGGGCCCCCAAATTAATGAAGCCGAAAGGGGGCTGGAACGGCCCCCTTTTCTTGCTCTTCTTATGTCCTGGCGGCTCCGAGGCCTCAAGTGGTTGGGGGGCCGTTGTCCCCCCCTTTGTGCGCCAGTAACGTGTCCACGCTGCTATGTAAAAGCAGCAGTTCGCTACTGTTTCGCAGCACTGCCGTCGCCGATCGGTGCAGCCAAGGCCTCAAGTGGCCGGGGAGCCGTCGGCCCCCCTTTGTGCACCAGCAGCGTGTCCACGTTGCTGTGTAACAGCAGCAGTTCGCTACTGTTTCGCAGCACTGTCGTCGCCGTCGGCGCAACACCTTATATAATATTTTATTATTATTTTTTAACGGATCTGAAAATCTTTAGGGTTAAAAACCCGAATTTTGGACGAAAATCATGAATATAATATCAAATTCCATGTAAAATTTCGTAGAAGATTCAATAACCCAAAATTCAAAATTGTTAAAATCTCAAATTCTCAAAGATCCAACAATGGAGTGACTCTGATACCATTTGATAGAATATGTGAAAATAGATTATCAACATAATCATTTATCAAGTTCTAATGAAACTTTATCAAGCTCTAATCACATGCATATATTAAACTCCGTTTTGAAATCAAAGAGAAGATTATAGCGGAAGCATACCTTGATCCATGTGTTTGATTAAATTAAAGTGGTTATGATCTTCCAATTGATACGTAATTTCTTGAAATCTTCTTTGTTGATGGGGATGCAAAAGATAATATGAAAATTGAGAACTATATTTCAACAATTCTAAATTGACCCCTCATCAATTTAAAATAGTCATTCTGGTATCCACACTTTATTTCCATGACACTTAATACACATTAATCCAAAAGTAATATTAATGAATAACTTGATTGACTAAATTTTTAGAATAGCATTACACATTTTAACATGTATACACGTGGCCCACAATTTTTCCAACACTTTCTACAGTTCTTCCCTCTCATTTTCTATCCCCTTCCCAGAAAATTGCTTCTATTTTTACTCCTCCAAATAAGGTTAAAATACCTTCTCAAATTTCATCGCTTTCCCATCTTTCTATTTCCTCCTCACTTTGCCCTGTGAAGCCATTTTTCAATTCGACCACTTCTGCAAACCCACTTCAAAGCCCACTTACTCTGAATCCCCTTCGGCCCTCTGAGCCATCAAATGCTGCCGCCCTCCGCCGCGCTTCCATTGTTTGGTTCCGGAATGACCTCCGGGTACACGACAATGAGTGCCTCACTTCTGCCCATAACGATTCAATGTCTGTGCTTCCAGTTTACTGCTTCGACCCACGGGATTACGGGAAATCGTCATCGGGATTTGATAAGACCGGCCCTTATCGTGCCTCTTTTTTGATACAGTCCGTTGCTGATTTGAGGAAGAATCTGAAGTCCCGCGGGTCGGATCTTGTGGTCCGGATTGGAAAACCAGAGAGCGTGTTGGTGGAGCTGGCCAAGGCTGTGGGGGCTGGGGCGGTGTATATGCACATGGAGGTTTCTTACAATGAGGTGAAGGCCGAGGAAGAGATTGAGACTGTGATGAAGGATGAGGCAGTGGAGGTGAAGTCCTTCTGGGGAAGCACATTACACCATTTGGAGGATTTGCCATTTAAGTTGGAGGAAATGCCTACAAATTATGGGGGGTTTAAGGAGAAAGTGAAGGGATTGGAGGCGAGGAAGACGATTGAGGCAATAGATCAGATGAGAGGGTTGCCGGCCAGAGGGAATGTGTAGCCTGGGGAGATACCTTCATTGTTGGATTTGGGTCTTAACCCGAATGCAACCATGGATCAGGTATGACTTTTGGTTGGCTCAATTATTTCTTTATTCTATTTGAATGAAATAAGTGCTTTTAGTTTTGATCTAGTAACGTGGTGTATCAATGAATCTTATGAAATGTATGAGATCATATGATTTCAAAATCGTCGCTCATAAATTGCTATGAATGATTCTCATTCTGTTCCTTTGGCCATTTTTAATACTTAGACTTCGTGTATTTCCCATTTAGAAATTTTTGATGCACTTTGACCAAAAAACTAACGTGGGCTAGTTGTGGTTGCTGAAAGTATAGATGCTTGAATCTTCCGTAGATTTAGCAATGGATTGAATATAGTGGTAAAAAGGATTCATGTACCTGACCAAATTCATTGAGTAAGGTTTTGTTGTAGAGCAAAGAAAAAGTGAAGTAGTGCAAGAGGGGCAGGGGAAGCTGTGAGACTTCTAGAACCTGAACAAGTTATCGAGTGGTGCCATTTGTTTTAGTTTCTACTGATTAGCAGATAAGTGTAAAGTTTATTCACTTAAAGCTATAAAGTAGTGAAAGAGGGGCAGAAGTGACAAGACCTTTGATGAGTTGTTGAGTGGTGCTGTAACCATCACTCTTCTTAATTCCTATTGGTTTATGTACTCCTTTATGAATTTGAAAGAACCATTGTTTTATACGTATTTCGTGGCAACACAATGAAAGGAAGTTTTTGACAGAGGGCTAAGCAATGTGTTTGATTCGTCACGGGTGGTAATCATTTTGAAGCATTGTATCGTTTCGGGCTACACAAAAGAACTTATCCTAACTTCACTAGTAGGAAATCCTTACATAATATTCCACCAATACAAGTTCTTGTACTGTTTTGATTGTCTTTAAAATGTATCAAAATCAAGATCATTATATATTCCAGCCTTGCAATAATATTGTTAAAACCTATTTCTATATGGCATAATATGTCAAGGCATATAGTAGCTAGTTGAGATAGATATGGGTCTGGAATATAATAGTAAATGTACTTGTCCATTTTCTATGAGCTCAAGACTTTCAATGAGATGGTTCAACATTCTCATTGCCACTCATTTATGAAAAACCTTTGATTAAAAAGTAAAATCGGTCTACAAATGCAAGGGTGTTATAAAATTTTTTTTAATCAATATACTTGTCACTTCTCTGAGAGCTTAAGCTTTGAGATGAGATGTGTAACTATGGGGAGGAAGTTTTACCTGTTTTTCCTTTAAATTAAAATTATATGTTCCCATCTTGTAGAATGGAAAACCAGCTGTTGATGCTTCTCTTGTGGGAGGAGAGACTGCGGCATTGCAGAGGCTGAGAAAATTTGCAGCTGAATGCAAAGGAAAACCACTCAAGGGATCCAAGAATGGTGCCAACGAGAGCATATTTGGCACGAACTTTTCCTGCAAAATTTCCTCATGGCTTGCTATGGGGTGCCTTTCTCCTCGCTCCATGTTTGACGAGCTTAAGAAGTCTACTTCAGGGTATGTTAAAGTAACTCATTTTGTTTTCTCTTCTTTTACAAGTTCCCCTGAGGTGGATGCATGCTTCCTCAATTTAATAAATGCTTGCGATTCTCAGTGTAATCTCTGCTGCCTTCGACAAGAAAGATGGTGGTAGTAGCTCATCAGATACTGGCTTGAACTGGTTGATGTACGAGTTTCTGTGGAGGGATTTCTTTAGGTAACTTGATACGTAGTCAGGCTCTTTTCAACATTCTTGGATTTTGTATATTCGTGAGTATCATTACAGAGAAAAATGAAGATATAGTACTCTCCAGTCAACATTGTATTTTGTGGCCTTGCATACTTTTGGCCTGATGGATATTTTTCATTTATTTTAATGGAGAGGCCAATGCCCTTGCATTCCTTAGTCTATATATCCCATCCCCATTTTACACTCCTACTTGTATATTATATCTGGATTGCAATTAGGAATCTGTACCGATTTTCCTGTTTTCTGGTTTGTCAGATTCATCACCCGGAAATACAGTTCTGTGAAACAACAACGTGATGCTCCGGTGACAGCTTGTACCAGTGCTGCAGCTTAAGGAGACTAGACGAAAAGTAAAATGGGATTTGAGACAACGTTTTCTTTTGTATCCTACTGTCCATTCAGGTCTGTAGTTTTTTTGGTTACTGAAATGGGGCTCTATTTTCTCACCATAATTGTGTCTGGCTGTAAAAAGAAGTCTGAACATAGTTTTACCATTGTTAAGCCAGTTCGTGTCTGGCTTTTTTATACCACTTTGTTGGGATTTCTTTCACCCAAGAATCATCAAAACCGCAATTGACAGTTAATAATCAACAAATGCAGAAACGAAAAACTCAAGAATTGTTCACCTAGTTTGGCAAACGCCTACTCTGGGAGGCTCAGAGATAACTCGAGCCCGTCACTATGCAAAGAACTGTCCAAGAGAAAAATTTACAAAGGTTTACAACCAAAACAGGAACCGGTAACAGCCACGCCCAATTTCAGATCATCAATCCTCACAAGGATCTCCCAAGAATGACCTAATCTATACAACAAAGAGCAAACCTCACAGCCTTGAACTAATTGCAGATTTACTGGTTGGATTTTCAACCTAAAACTCTGAACAATTAATACACAACAACCCTAAACACAAGGCTCAGTTTTAAGCCTCAATTCAACAAGGCAGACGAATCTATTCCTTGAATTACAGAACAGAAAAATCACAAAATAAGCCACAATCGCCTTGCAGAGAGAAGGCTGAAGAAGAGACCATATGAAAACCAGAACTCAGATCGAAGCCAGAGAGAAAGTAACGCTACAGTTGCCAAAGGAAGCATTTTAACCAATTTCCTTCAACCGTTGATTTAGATCAATGGTCCACAAGTGGCATAAGCAAAACCGGGATCCAAGTGAAGTAAGGTGAGCCAATTCCAAGTAGCCACGTGGGTCAATGGTAAAAAAACGTGTTTCCACTTGTGAAGTTGCATATTTTAAGAACCACAACTTACATGTTTGTTTGCCTAGTCTGGAAGCAGTTCATTTGGGCTCTGCTATCTGCGGTATGCCATATGTTTAAACAATAAAAGAAATATCTGTAGACTATTTTCCATTTTCTAATCGAATCCATGCAATTGAAATTTCTGTCTCTTTTTAGTTCTCATTGGTCCTTTTCAATTCGATTTAGCAAAATCTATGTCTCTTTACATAATATGGTACTCATTTCGTGAACCAAGTTATTTTAATTCGCAGTGTAATGTTGAAATCAGAAAGCCTATATTTTTTTATTCGTTTGGAGTTCTATGTATTCTATTCTCTCAATGTCTACTAATTTTCTACAATATTAGTTTGTTGAGATTCGTAATGTCTTTAACGTATTGTGTGGTTTTGAAAGATGTTCGACTCTTTCAAGAATTGCATGGTTGGCTAAGCTTAAAAGTTATTTGAATTTATTGCAGTTCCACTAAATAAATTACTTTTTTCTCATTTATAATTTTTATATACAAACTCTTTTGAATTTATTGCAGTAACATTTGTAATTAACACGTTTTTCTATCTTTAATTTTGGTTGAAATTTATTATGTATATCGTTTTACAGATTTGAGATCAGTTTTAGCGTTGGAAACATGGGAATTGAGTATAATGCAGAAATCTGAGGTCTGAACTTTCATATTTTGTACACAAATCAGAGTAAGGGAATTTGAAGAGTCGGAGGACTTGAATAATAAAATTTTAGTAGATTCACAATGTTCTAATATGTTGTGCTACATGTACACCACAATATAACCAACAGATGATGTTGTAAGATTTGACTAAGCACTGACCAAATAAAAATACATATTGAACGTTGGATTGACTTAAATTAAAGATCACGATTATTTGTCAAATTTCTGAGTAGGAGGAACGATCTTTTTTTTTTTTGTCATTAACTTGTATTATGTAAGTACAATCGTTTAAGTTGATGAAGAGATTTTGATAGTTTTAATTTAATTTATTGTTATGTCTTCAATCTATAAAAGAATATATAAATATTAATATACAATAAGAATTTTTGAAAATAATACTCACCACTTAAAAGATTCTTTTCGGCAGGTAGTGAAAAATCGAAGGACATGAGGTGTGTTTCACAGTTTCATTCATTGTATAGAATATCAGAACTGGCGTGAATTATAGAGGATGAAATTTTGTGGGGTGGGTTCTTCATTTTTATCTCGATTTCAAAAAAATTTGCTCCAATTGCAATTTTGCTATAAAGAGGAATTTAATTAAGGGATATTTATTGACTAGCTTTAGCCCCTATTTCACAAACATTATTTGAATTTTTTTTCCTTATTTATATTTAAAAGAGTTATAGATCTGTTAAAAAAAATTATCTATATATTAATTTACGTCGAAATAAGATATATCGATTAAAAATGTATACTAATTTAACGAAAACGAAATTAAATATACGTAATGTCGATACTTATCGATTCAAAGTGATAAACATAAAAAAAATTTTTTTTGTTCAGCCTTTGATTAATTTATGAGATTTTGAGGTTGAAGCAGATGAAAAATGAGAGAATTTTTATCAGAAAAAAGTTAGTTGATTTTGAAATTTTAAGTGGGAAGTGTTTTGTTTTTACTCGTTAACTAAGAGGGTAATATTGTATTTTAAACAAAACAATATTTTGTAATTGTATTGTTTACTTAAGCCCATGTTTGAATCACATTATTTTTTCATTTTCATTTTTCTACTCAATTTTAACCACACATTCTTCAATAAAATAATATTTTTCATCATATTAGTAATTTTCCTTCTTTTTCAACAACATATTTCCCATAACATCAAACAAAAAAATGCATTATTGGAGAAAAATGTGCACTAAATAGGGGCTAAGGATATCTTTGTTTTTAACATTCAAAATGTCATTATGAAAATATGCAATTGTTGATAATTTAAAGTGAAAACTATGGATTTTGACCAAGCCAACTTTAAAAGGCTTATTGGCATGAAAAGTCCATGAATTTGGTTTTTAGTGTGCAACATGTCTTTACGTTTTAATTTTTTGCATTTTCACTTTTAACTGCTGAAAACGTCATTTTCATCAATTTTGATCCATTTTCTTGATAAAAATATATGAAATAACAAATATATCATCATATTTAAATAAAATAAAAAAAAGGTCAAAGAAAAAATAAAGAACTAATTGAAAACAGTCCCAAATTAACTTCATCTTCTTCCGCCCACCACTCTCGTTAGCAGGACAAAAATTTCTTAGTATTTGAGGGATAGTAGGAGGTGAATTTTTTTGCCATTTTTCGATGCTAAGTGGAAGAGCAGCAATTTGTAAAGAAAATTCAAGTAGTACAATTCAATCTCAAGATCAAACTCCAATCACCCAAGAAAAAGTAGAAGCAACCGCTTCATCAAGCATGACTTTTATTCACCATAACCCTAGTTCAAAACCCAGCTCATCATCTGATCTAGCCCAAAACCCTAATTTTGAAAAAACCCAATAGAATAATCAGTTAGAATTTACACCATCTTCAAGAAAAATTCTTCCAAAAATTTAAATTTTGAAAGTGGAGACACTGGCAACAGATTGCCAAAAGATGAAGCGTTGGCTTTGATAAACCTGAGGTGCAAAACTCAATAACAACGAAATTAAGGGACAAATGGTCTATTATGGGAGAGAATTTCACAGGGAATGCTTGAATTGGAATACAAGAAGAGTCCAAAAAGATGCACAGAGAGAGAACATAAATAAGTATTTTCGAAAGACTAAATATAGTAGCAAGAAGAGGTCTATTGATACCCCTTCGGGGTTTGCCGAGTTGGTGGAGCATGTGAACGCGGAGACTAAATGTCACGAGTTTGAATCCACTGCCAATACTTCTTCGTTCAAACTCGTCGCACTGAGCTTACTGCAATTTACTTCTCATGTTTGGTTTGCGGGCTATTGCACATGGAGTGTGGTTTATCCAGTGCGCATTCACAGTGGTCGGGTCTTCACCCATTCGAGGTGGTCGAGGCTCCGCAGCGAGTAGCGACTGCGGGTTCCTACGTAAATAAAAAAAAAAGGTCTATTGATTCAAGAACATGTCGTTGACAATCCACTGAGGGGGGTGGGGGTAGGGTGGGTTTATTTTTGTTTTTTTAGTTTTAATTATTTATTTAGGACTTATTCGTAATTTTTGAAACGTTTGGGACTATATTGCAATTAGTTATTTTTTTTCCTTTTATTTTATTTAAATAAGATGGTATATTTGTTACGTCACAAATTTTTATTGAGAAGATGAATGAAAATTGATGAAAATGATATTTTTCACAATGAAACGTGAAAATATGGGTAAAAATGCAAAATATTGAAACTTATGGACGTTTTGTACACTAAATAATAAATGTAGGGACGTTGGTGCTAATATAAGCCATTTTAAAAGTACCCGGTTCAAGAGCCTCTCTAACTGGCCTTTGAATTTTGAAGGAATAGGACTTCACCAAAACCCTAGTTAGTAAAACCTCAACAGGTAATTTCTCCATTTCTTCATCCCTTTCGATTTCCTCTTGCTTAGGTATGCGTTCAGAATTTTCATTTGTTTATTTTTTATTCTCAGATTTCTCCTTTTAAACCGTAGTTTCTTTTTTTTTTCTCTCTCTCGAAAATAAGGCTATCGTTGTTCTTGTTGCAGTTTTTTTGGTTGATCTGTAATTCTCGAAACCAATCGAAGATGAGGTCAGTTAACAGAACTGTGCTTTAATTTTATGTGTACACGATTTGTTTTACACGATTTGTTTTTCCTTTATACGTAAAACCCTTGGTTGTGTCGGACTCCAGTGACATGTTATGAGCATTCCAATTTTTTGGTATTTTTAGTCTTTATTTTCGTAATTGATGGGTTGTTAGAAAATTTAAGTCCACTTTTTATCAGTTGATGTAGAATCCAAATTAATTTTTGGAACTGGGCGATAAGGGAATAAACTATGAATAATGCTATTCATAGAGAACCGACGTGGCAAACTGCCATATGTATGCCACAACTACCATTAGTCATCACTGTGAATAGTATTACTCATAAACAATAGGTTACTTCTAACTGGGACTGGAGTTCACCAATGTTTTTGGTGTTTCTGTAGTTCTTACTGTTTTTTTAATTTGGCTGTGATTATTGATCTTTTTTTGGTTTACATGTATTTGCAGTAGGCCAATGGAAGAGGATGCTCCTGTGAGATATATCTTACTCTTTTCTTTTCTCCTGTTCTCGTGATATTTTTAATTACAGAATTTGGCTTGCTCTATCCATGATGTTATATAATTTCTTGCTTTAAATGCTGGGCTGCTTGTTCATTTTTTTTTTCCCAGTTAATGAGTGAAGCATGAATACCAGTTTAGAACTCGTTAGCTAACGGTCTAACACAAATACTTATTTCCCTATTCACTTCTATTTTAACTTTTCCAAAATATCATGAAATTCTCCTAGTGAATATTTTCTCTGAGTTTCGCACCCATACTTCTTGAAGAATATATTTTCTTTAAATAAACTTTTGAAGCTGTTCTTGAACATTGGTTTCTGTGTCTACAAGCAAATTAGCACAAACGAATATCTTTAGATTTTAATACGCACAAACATGAACCACGTACTCCTGTTAAGTAAAAAGGTGTAAGGATGTGTTTGTTTTTAGCTCAGCTTGTTTAAAGTTGATTTTTTAATAACAAAATTAGTTTGTATCCATTTTTCTTTGGCAAAGTCCTAATTTCTCTTTTTAAATCTTTTGATTTAAATACCAGGTGGAATCACGGTGCTTCGTTGTTTACTATCTTTTGGATAACTTTCCCATGAAAATTTTACATATATTGCACTTGCTATTACTGAATCACTCGAGTAGTTATAGCGTTGTGACCCTGATGTAAATTGCACATTGTGAAATTCGTTTGCTTTGAATGTTAATACTGAGGAAAAAGTATTTTTCTTCGGGCTAGAAGATATAGGATAGGAGGCAAGGTCACGTGTGTTGTCTAATCCTCTTTCTTTACTCACAGCTTGGCTGTTTATAGGTGCCTAAAAGACATCGGAACTGTTTGGTTTAGTTTACTTCTTTGATTTTAAAAATTAGTTTTGGTTAATCAGACCTAGATTCATGCATTGTGTAGATGTCTTGCTCAGTCGGATGGCTATGATTTTTTATTTGTCACCAGTAAGGTTTTTGTTAGTGGGCATATGCTGTCTGCTACGCTAGATACAACATGTCAGAACTGGTGCCATTTCTTGGCACACTTCAACATTGATTTCTTGTCAATTAAGGTAGTCTAATAGTTAGGCTCTTGATAAAATTTAATTGTAATTTTTTGATATTTTTGCTCTTTGGTTTTAATGCTGCTGCTTATTTCTGTTTTCAACTGTCTATTTATTTGTATAGACTTTGATTTGATCCTAACAAAGAATCTTCACATTCTTAACTTGCCTTTGTAATGTTGATTCCATGTAAATTTTTTGCTCTTAATTCTTTAGTCTTAGATCTGCTTACACAAAGGTTTTTATTGACAGACTAAGAACGAAGAAGAGGAGTTCAACACAGGTCCACTTTCTGTTCTAATGATGAGTGTTAAAAATAACACCCAGGTACTCATTTACTATGCACGTGGGAATCATGAAGTTATCTTCTTTTCCGAGTAAATTATGTGTAAACTATTGAAATATCTGGATTGCTTACTGGTATTACCCCTTTGAAGCAAGGATAGAGATCCCTATTATTACTCCACTTTCTAATTCTAATCTTCAAGCTTCACTACATCCCTGGTCTGCTCTCTTGTCCCCTCCATTACTTTTTGTTGAGGGTGATTAATCTAAGATTTAAAGTCCTGTGAAACTATGTGCAACTTTAATTTTTTCCTTTACTTGGTCTCCAAGAGGTATGTGCTAATTGTTTATTGGCTGCTAGGTTCTCATCAACTGTAGGAATAACAAAAAGCTTCTGGGCCATGTGAGGGCTTTTGATCGCCACTGCAACATGGTGCTAGAAAATGTTCGGGAAATGTGGACAGAGGTAGGAATTTTGCTTGGAGTATTGTAGTTTTCTTTGCTATGTTGAATTCATTCTGCTATCCTGTTTCATCACTAAGTTTAAATTGATGGTTCATGGTGTCTTTATATAATAATATGCCCTGTACAGGTGCCAAAGACTGGGAAAGGCAAGAAGAAAGCTCTTCCAGTTAACAAAGACCGATTTATCAGCAAGATGTTCCTTCGTGGAGATTCGGTGATAATTGTCCTCAGAAATCCTAAGTGAGATGTATGAAGATTTTATGCCTTCCCCTATTTCAAGCTCTTCATCTAACTGCATATCATAAGATTCATACTTGCCAGAAACTTTAAATTCAAAGGCATCTGTTTTTTTATTATTGTTCTAACATCAAGTCATTAAGCAAGTGAAGTTAAATGTTAAGTTTTCATCAACTCAGAAATTATTTTCTCAACTGGCAGTTGCACTAATGCATTTGGTATTTACTGTTACTTGCTGATTGGATTCCTCTATCCTTTCTGGCAATCGTGTCTGATTATTTAATTTTTTCTCTTTAGCCTGGGAAGGTGTTATGATATTCATCAATCCATTGTATATTCATGTATTCCTCTTAAGCTGGTATATATTGTGATTGTGGATATGGAAATTGAATACAAGCATACTTTTGGCTTATCCTGTGTTTTGCTCGCAAGTCACAGCCTCTTCAACTTAACCAACCAAAAATCATCTTAGTTTCCTATGTATAGGTGTTTGTTTACCTATAATTAAATGCTCCTCCAAACTAATTTAATATCAGCCAATTTTTTTTACCATTTTCATTATCCCAACTTCTACACGTCATGTCTAATTGCTTTTCTATTTTCCTAACTTCCCGTTTCCCTATCTTTATAAATCTCTCGAGGAAAATATCCTGGTTTAACACACATTTATAAATTTTATGATCTTCGGAAAACAGGTTTTTGTTTCTTGATAGAGCAATGATTTAGGTATACTGTAGCATGTTGAGCTTTAGAATTATTCCTCATTATAATGGTTTAACAGACATCTTTATATTGATCTTTGGAAAACAGGCTTTTTGTTTCTTGATGGAGCAATGATTTAGGTATACTGTAGCATGTTGAGCTTTAGAATCATTCCTCATTATCATTTTATGTTATACCATACAGTGCTGCTTTTGTAGCATGCTAAATGCCTTCATATGATGCAGGTAGCAGTTACTACAGGAAAATATGGATCTACTTCTGATTTTGGAAGAATTAGCTGATGGTTATCATTTTGAAGTTCTTCTACTCGCATATTCCTGAGGTTGATGTATGAAACGGAATACCATATAACTTGTTTATTAGCCCATTATACATTGGATAGACTTTTAACTTTTGAGCCGTCATGAATTATGAAGCTATACTTTCGATTCAACTGATTTAAGGTGAATTGATTACTAAAATCTTGCTAACTGCTGTATATGTTTTCTTTCAGCCTGGTTACTATGTGCTCGGTTTGCTTGTTGATTGGTTGTTTGGTTATTTTTTTCACCAATTTCTTGCAATCTTCTGTCTATTAGCTGGCTCTAGAAATTTAAGAAAATAGGGTCGGATTAGATGGTGATCTAGATCCAATTGCTCTGTCAATTGAGATATATTAAGAGCCTGGCTGCATGCATTTTCTGTTGACCTTAATTTGTTGGAATATATGATGAATTAGATTATGGTATAAAAACTTAATATATTTGCTTGCTCACTTTACAAGGGATTAAAAAACACAAGCGTATTAAAAATAAAAATAAAAAACATTTCCTTTTGGATTAAATGAAAAATAGGATTCTGATAGTTGCTTGTATTGAGTTTTGATTTGGGTGGGTCAGGTGAGACAATTTAGATGATTACTAGGTTTGTGGTTAGGAAATTAGCTTTAGAACTCGAATAGGTCTGGCTAGCTTAGCTGCTTCAAGATTTGTGTCAAATATGATTGCAGGGTTCATTTTGGGTATGATTTTGATTCGCAAGGTTGACACCCATGTACCCATGTAAGTTGGCAGGTTTCTAGACATTGATTTTAACATTTTTTTCTAAACAATGGCCAGAATTTTGACACCTAGGGGGTGTCAAACAAGGTTTACACAATGGGGGTACACCTAGCTTAATTCTTCTGCATTAGCCTTGATACCATGACTTGTAGATCGTTGAAATCAATGCCTTATATTCGAAAATTGATTTGATGAAATTCTGTGTCTTAACCCTGTTCATAACCACCCAAATGAACCCAACCTATATGCAGTCAACATTGGAACAGAATGGCTGTTTTGATTTTAACTAAGCTTATTAATTTGTTTCATCCGCGTAAAAATTGTAGAATAAAAGATGGTAATATCAAATATGTTGGCATGGGCAATGAACACTACACGACTTTTGTCGTACAACGATGTGCACTAAACATGTTTATCAAGTACTTCATATATAATCGTGTTTGCATAATTCCAATATCTATTAAGTGCTTATAAGTATTAGGCCTCTAAAAAGGTGATTATAATTCCCAAGAAGGATTAATAACTCGGACGTGATTATGTAAAATAGGAAAAAAAAATGGTGGAATATCCAACTCAAGATTGTTCTAATGTGCCAACATTGAAATGTGAAACTGATTCATTGCTGCTGCTGATTCCATGATAAAATGGTAGTGAAGTTATTTAGGTAGCTGCGAACCTTTAATGTCTGGCACAGAATTGAAGACCATAGCTCCTCAAGTACATTAAAGGACGTGTGCTCAGATTAAAACAAAGACGATAAACTATTTAAACTAGAAGGTGGGAGCTAGTCCCCTGCCTCTATGCATCTCTGCCATTCTAGTCCGGCATCAGGGATAAGGTACTGTCTCCCTAAGCAGTATATTTGCTTTCATAAATTTTTAAAGAATAGGCCATTGGATTATGTTGAAGTCGAGGACTCACGTTCCTTGTGGTCCCCGAAGATACGTTGACTGAAATCGGTGACCATCATCGGGAGACCCTTACGAAGAGGCACTTTAGGCTCCCAACCCAGCAACTCCTTCGCCTTAGAAATATCAGGCTTCCTCTTGTGTGGATCATCCTCTGTATTGGGTCTGAATTCTATCTTAGCATTAGGATCAATTGTTTCTTGAACCACCTGTTCCAAAATAAGAAAAATGCTTAATTTACTGTGAATTTATAATGCAAACTTACTCTAATGTTTTTCTGCATCACACTAGTAATCCTTCCCCAAATTTCATTTTCAGTCCCTTGCAATGGATTATGTGACATTAATTCCTCCAAATGAGGCCTTCTTTCCACCCCAAAAGGACCAATCCAAGATCATATAAAGGCTTAAATTACTGGAATGTTTGGGTAAAATTATAAGTTACTAAAATTCTAATGTGATAGAAATGAATGGTGGATAATTGGGTAATAGTTGTGTATCCTATGAAGTGTGTGGTTAAAATTAAAGTTTGACATTGTAAATTATACGTTTCTTTTTAGGTTTCCCAAACATAGTCCGTGTTTTAAGACAATATAGTTGAGAGTGAACTGAGATATAACCTGAGCAAGTTCAAGCATGGTGAATTCACCAGGGTTTCCTAGATTGAATGGTCCGACATGTTCTCCTTCCATCAAGCGCATGAGTCCCTCAACCTTCCAAATCAAACAGAGAACTTTAATAAGTTTTTCTTTAAAATAAACAGTCAAGTGTACACAACAACGGCTTCAATGCATCTCTAAACTAAAAAACTGGACTAGAAACACTTGGCACAAGAGTAAGTTACTCTTATTATTTTAGTGGAATAGAAGATATCCGTCCTGCCTCTTTGTCGTGATACGTAAATCATAGCAAGAAACTCAAGAGGCATTATCATGGTCCGAATTAAGAAAGAGAAGGGGAGCCGAGACTTTTTTTTTTAAAATCCTTTTAATAAGATCAAAATTTACTTTTGAACAGAAAAAAGAAGACCCTTTTAAACGCAAAGTTTACGTGCACACTCTTTTTGTCTTTTAAGAGCATTTACATGCAAGAACTTGCACTTTATTTGACCAGAAATAAGTAATGAAATTAATAGTGTGTGACTAAAAAAATCATTAATTATCCCATCAAAGTTCAAAAAGTGGGCCTACGGCGGACGTTAGGATCATATGCTTAACAACAATAAAAAGAAGAAACAAGGAAGGGAATAAATTACACCATAATAATTAAGTCCACGAACTTGCACACTAATTCAATATTAACCTTTTAAATAAAAATTGCAACAGTTATTAAGATATCCATATATCACATATTAAGAAAGTACAAATAATTTTAACGTCTTACCAAATCAGAAACAAATTGAAAACTCCTCGTTTGCTTTCCATCACCATAAACAGTCAATGGCTCCTTCCTTAAAGCCTGCGAAAGATTATAGGATCCCATCTCAGTCTAACGCGTTAACTTCATAATGATTAAAACTGGCCTCATAAATTACGGGGTCAAATTACCAGTCTAAGTGGTAAACTTAGAATTCTACCGTCGAGAAAAGGTTTACCTGGGCAACAAAGTTGCTAACAACACGACCATCATCAATGCACATCCGAGGTCCATAAGTGTTAAAGATCCTAGCAATTCTCACCTGTTGTCCAATTACATAATTGCCTCGTAAATTCCACAAATACAAAGTTATTTAAAGAAAAAAGAAAAGTGACCTCAACGCCGGCTCCTCTGTGATAATCCATGGTTAACGTTTCAGCAGTACGTTTTCCCTCATCGTAACAGCTTCGAACACCTGTCCCCAACAACAACATATTCGTATGTAAGTCATGGACCTGATTCCATTATGTGAAATGCCACATCTGACTCCTACCCTCCAGTGAAAACACCCTTTTTAACAACTTTAAAGTTCAAACAAAGTACGCCAACCCCACACCCACTTTTGAGATTATGCAGGAGGAAAGATCATTTTTGGCTCTTTCTTTAGCCCTATATCTCTTATCCCTAGAGGTCTTCCTCTCATATCCATTGGGTTTACACCTCTGGTGGAAACACGTTTCTTCATTGAAGCTAAAAATTCCAAATTTTGACGAAACTGAAGGCAATTTTCTAAACAGACAACGACCTACGTGACTTAAATAAAACGTTGTTCGTGTAAATGCGAGAATATGAATAAATTAGTAGATTTGAAATTACGGAACAGATCCAGTTTAAAAAGGTAATATGAATAAACGAAGCCATTACTACACGTGGGACGACTCTTCATAAATCTAACCATTGAGCGTACGACTCGGTTTCTCGCCTGGCCGGGGCTCACGTTAGTCGCGCGCCATGTGGCCATGCTAACTTGAGCCACACCGGCCGGCTTTGTTGGAGCCCTTGTCTTAGATTCCGACATTATTTAGCCCCCGCAAAAATATCAACATTCGAAAAGAAAAATGAATAATTAATGAATTCAGACGCACCTATTGGATTGACATTGCCCCAGTAGGTTTCAACTTGGGGGTGTTGCAGTGGATCTCCGTACACCTCACTGGTGCTCGTTAGCAAAAACCGCGCACCGACACGCTTTGCCAGTCCCAGCATGTTCAATGTTCCTACCACATTTGTCTTGTGCAAAATCAGAATTAAGGATCACTCATGATTTAATTGCCTAATTCTAATAACGTTAACACGAGTTTTCAAAAAATCTAATTGAAAAACGAGAATTAAATCGAAAACTAATTGAAAAGTTAATGAATCGCATTGAAGGATATAATAGTTTTGACAGGATTGTGCTTGTAATGAACCGGAGAGGCGGGACAGGCAAGATGGTAGATCTGATCGACCTCCAGTAGGAGTGGCTCGACGACGTCGTGTCGAATGAGTTCAAATCTAGAATTTCCAAAGTGATGCATGACGTTCTCTTTCCGTCCGGTGAAGAAATTATCCACTACGATCACGCTATCACCTCTGCTAATCAGACGGTCCACCAGATGGCTCCCAACGAACCCGGCGCCACCAGTTACAACGATTCGCAAACCCTTCCTCTTCAGCCCCAGCGGGATTTTTCCACCGGCATTGAAGGATGGGAACATTTCGACATGGCCGTTCTGATAGCTGATCCGGTGGGGTTGAGTCGACTCGGAGGCAAAGTACGAGTCGGAAATGGGGGTGTGGTAGATGGGTGTCTTGGAGGAGGGGATGAGGCTGAATACAAGGGTGGCGATGGCAATGCCCACGAACACGAACACTAGGCGCTGCTCCCGGAGCATGTAGCGAACAGGCCGAATCACACTCAGCCACGGCTTCGGCAGCTTCGGCGAGTACGCATCTGCCACTTGCTGCGTTTCATGCCCTCTGAATATCAACTCCGAACCCATCTATATATACATGTATACGCTAATCACAAATAAGTTTGGGTGAATAATGTGTCGATGTAAGAGCGTGTATATATAGGTGTGTGTATGTTTGTTGGGGTTGGTGGGTAAATAGCGGAATTTAACTGGCCGGGATGTTAGGAATATTCGCCGGGAAAATGCATACTTTCAGTAGGCGGCGCGTGCAGGCCACGAGAGGAATGGTGTCCGATATATTTTAGTCGTGAGTAGGAGTGATATTACGTAAATAACCTTGTCCGTTGTTTGAAAAGTAAGCGTTTGAAAGGTATGGTAATTCGTTACGGAGTGTGTTTAGACTTGACAAATGGCACTAAACGAATATAGCAAGAAGACGAGGATCAAACTTAAAAAATAAACATTATTACCTTAAAAAGTGAAACCAATATCTACATTTTCAAATATTGACATAGAGAGTATTTAATGTAAATAATAAATATAATAAAATGACATCTGTACATTCTTTTTTGACATGTGTTGGCAAGTGTTGATTGGATGAACAAATTGTCAAAAATGTAAATTGTCAATAGTGTATTACCACGTGATAAAATGTAAATGATGATATACATATGCATATGCATGATTGATAAATATAATGTGTGGGGTTCAATGGTGTAAAAATTCTAATAATATGGGTGCTTATTACAATTATATTAAAGTAGAGGAGTAAAATGGAAAATGTGAAAGATTTTGAAGGCGAATATTTGGGTCGTAGCATGGGTAATTTTAATGGTGACATATGGGTCTTGGTCAACGTGGTGGGCACCATGTGACAACACTTCATTTGCATGTCGCAATAGATTCTAACCCGAGTGATGTTTCGTCGGACACGTGGTCGTAATAAGATTCCTCCTTAATGGTGAATCATGGTCGGGATCATCTGGCCCAAATTTTCTGTTTGTAAAATTTATATTTATTATTTCAATATTTATGTTGACAATTTAGCCCCCATGTTTGGCCTCCATTATTTGAGGTTATAATTTTTTGAATAATATTTTTTTTAAGAATGTGATTTAAAAAAAATTAGATTTACGTGTGATATGAGCCTTTATTGTCACCCCGAGCTTAGTAGTCTCGAGGTGTGGTATATGCTAAATTGTAGATAAATGTCATTAGGTATGATATAGTCATTGGGTATGCTATATTCCTCAAGGACCACAAATGTGACGGTGACATGGTGACGGAGTCCTCAGATTTTCATGATTGTTGTGTTCTCGGGCATTTTCCTTAGCTAAACTAAGAGTTTTCTCAGGCATAGACTGATTCAGGGAATCCTAAGTCTATTGGAAAACCTCAAGCAAGGACTCATACATTTAGAAGGAGACTATATCGCTGAGTGCCATAGTCGAACTATGACTAAGTCTACAGGTGTAGTACGATACTCATATCATGTAGGATTCTTAGGGATAAGGACACGTAGCAAACCAAGTCCCACTAGGAACACACTATCTACCTTTATAAATAAAAAATCATTGATCATTGTTCAGGTACGTTTTATATATAATTTTTCAGCACTCAAACTTCTTCATATTCTCTCTTTGACTTAAGCATCGAAGGGGCGACGATGACACATCTCGACGCCTTTGTTTCAGGTGCCGGAAGATCACGTTCATGCTCATTCTCAGTCGTGAAGCTCGAAAATCAACATGTGCGATTTTTGGTAGCATCAACTGTAATATTATTTTATCGAAAAATATGTGATTAATAAGTAAAGAGAGAATATAAATTATAATTTTAGTGGGGTGATACGGGCGCTTAGGTTCAAAGTTTAAATCGTTAAATAAGGATATTATATATTTATTTAAATTGCATCTCTAACGCATTTATCACACATAAAAAAAGTTTATTTTTCTTTTGAAAACATACAATTTATAATAAATAGGATTGAACTTGAAAACCACAATCCGAAAAATCGACCCGACCTCAGTGGGATGTTTAGGGATAAATTCGAGTTGGGTCGGGTAAAATAAATTTAAAACAATTGTGGGTCGGATCGGTTCAGCCTCACAAACCGACCCAACCCACTAAAATCCAAATATCCCCAACGCTAATTCCTCAAACCCTAGCTCCACGCTCATGGGAGACCCACTGTGGCCGTTGCCTCTACTGGCACCACCACCACTTTCCGCCACAAAACCAATCAATTCCCAACATAAAACCAATCACCCCAAAAACCATCCTCACTTCCTTAACTTGTAGGAAACTATAAAAACTCATATCCAGTTTTTGATTTGAAAAAAAAATTGTAATAGAAGATATATGCTATTAATGGCGATAACAAGTGGTTGCAAAGAAGATTGTATAGTAATAGTGGTGGATTTAGGATTTTTTTAAGGGATTGAATCCGACTACGGAGGAGAAGATTCGACTCGTGGTGTTGTAGGTGTTTCATTTTGACACTTATTTCTTCTCCTTCTTGTTGCCGTCATTTTACGCTTTTCGAGGAGTTGCCTGTTCAAACCGTCGGGTGTGCCTTGTCCCATTGTTGTAACTGAGATATGAAAACCTTGAGATTTGGCTTTTTGGGGAATATTTGAGAGAGAGGTCTTTCTAGTCAAGAAAGCAAAGCAATTTATTGTTGTAACAAAACCATATGGACCTCACCCGACCCAGATTGATTCGATTTAGGGTAGGAGTAGGGATGGCAATACGCCCCGTCCCGCCCCGTACCCCGTCCCGAACGGGGTGGCGGGGCGGGGCAGGGCGAGGGTGCCCCGCCCCGCCTAGAATAAAAAAAAAAGTTAATAAATTATTATTTTAAAAAAAACTGAAAAAAAAAAAATTAAACGGGACGGGATACGGGGCGGGAAACCCGCCCCGACTAAGGCGGGGCGGGGCGCGGGGCGGGGCAATGGGCTGAACCCGCCCCGTTGCCATCTCTAGGTAGGAGCCGGGGGTCGGATTGTAAAGGAGCCCAAAATTGGGTATGTCGGGTCAAGTGGATTTTGAGCCAAACCCGAACTGACCCCATTGCCCACCCCTAATAATAAATATAAGTGATGGAGATACTCGAAACGAGATTTTTTTTAGTGTGTTAAAAGAAATAAAATAAAATAAATTACTATGGAGCAGTGGAGTCAAAACGCATAGAGGAGTCGAAGTGAAGCGGTTGCCCGTTGAAAACCAAACTTAGCTCGTTAGAAAAGGTCCACTCATTTTCCTACACCTTTACGGCTTTACCTTCGAGCTCTTTTCCTTTCTCATTGCTGATACGGGCTCAAACAGAAGTCCATAAATGACAACATATGGACCATTGAGTGTTCATGGGCCTCTACGAATAATAAACAACTAACACACTATAACATTCATATTTCACAACTAACAATCTTATAAAAACTTTCAGAAATCAGGTGGTAATTACAATTTATTAGTATATAATTATAAGATAATTGATACTAATTTGGGATCCTAAAATGGCGGAATGATAGTTTCGAACCGATCAACCATAATCATCGCACCAATCAATTGAGATTTTAATGATAGTTTCGAACTTTCCGCTGGGTTTCTGTTTTTTCTGCTTACAATAGTGATTATTCAATTGGGCTGCTCTTCTGTTACACGATTTTTGTTCTTCCTGCTCCACGCTTTTAGTTGCTTGAAGCATTAGGGTACAATTTCGCTGGCTTCAATTGTTGGAAGTTTCTTGGCAACACATTGTTTTGCTTTGAATTTGAACGAGAAACGTCATTCTAGATCTCAAATTCTGTGTTTAGCTAGTGAGGGTTCGACTACTGCATCATCGTCTGTAGAATCTGTTAAAAGGGAAAGGAGGTGACTGATAGTGATAGGCTTTCAATTGAGTTGGGGCATAGTCATATGGGTTTAAATGTAGAGGAAAAGAAATTTTCTTCATTTCGGATAATGAATTGTGTAGTCACTTCTAGAGGGGTGACGCACTTACACTTCAAATTTTCTTTATTTCGGATTAATGAAATTATAAATTTTTTAATCATAATTCGATTAAGAAATTAGCAAGTGATATTCTAAACTTAAAAAATGAAGGGAAATGGTGTGATTTATGACTAATAGAAATAGTGTGATTTGTGCCATGGAAAAATCAATGACGGTGTTCGATTAATTGTAAATTAATAAATGTGACCATGTATGTAACATTTGTAATTAATAATTCTATGATTATGTATGCCTAAACTGTGATTGTATATGATCAAGTATGTTATAACATTGGACGTTTGTGATCAGGTATGTGTAAGCTGTTATTATTTGTGATCATGTATGTGTAAGATGTTATTAATTATGACCAAATCTATCTTTAGTGCGAATGTTCATGATCGGGTTTATCTTCTTTGATTATATGCAACCAGATATTTTTTAAATTTGACTGTCCGTGACCAATTTTTTCTTAAATTTGACATTGTGTGACCCGACGTATCTTAATTTTGACTACATGTGACTAGCGCTGTCGTGATTGTGACTATGTATGTGTTAACAGTGTTTTGTGATCTAATATGTGAACAATAACCTTTTCTTTTAATTGTGACTACTTGTGACCTTTATGTGTTAACTGTGACTCTCTGTGATCAAGTTTGTGTTATTATTTCACGGTCATAAATCACAAATTTTATATGTCACATTTTATTTTTCAGTCACCAATTATCAAATTAATAGGTGGTAATGATTTCTTAGTTATAAATAACAAATTATATAGGTTACAACTTATTTCACGATCACAAATTAAAAATTTAATGGGTCACATGTTATTTATCGATCACAAATTATCAAATTAATAATTCGCATATCATTTATCGATCACAAATAACAAATTTTATCGGTCATAACTTATTTCACAATCACAAATTATCAAATTAATTGATCATAAGTTATTTCTCAATCACAAATTATCAAACTAATTGATCACAACTTAACAAATTGTTAGTCACGATTCAAACTTAGTCGTATCTCACATTTTTTAGGTCATAATTATTTAGTGATGACAAAATATGCATTTTATGGATCATGTTATTTGTTGATTATAAATGAACCAAAAATCACAATCAACCGAATAATTGATCACAAACTTTCTTCATTCTATCCCCTCCCACCCGAGCCCACTCCACTCCACCCCACCACACCACACCACACCACACCACACCATACCATCGCACCCAACTACTACCACCGTTTACAAAATTTAACTTTATTATACGAACACATCAGACTCGCAACATTCCCATCAACGATGCAGCTCTTCAACGGCGTATCCTCAAAACACCATATTTAACACATAAGCCTAACTTACTAATTATTCACCACAATGACATTTTTAACATTAAAAGACAAACATACCTTTCATTTCATAATTAAAAAGTGGATTTCTCCTCCCTGATCGGCTGGACCCGGACCCCAAACCACCTGGACCATAGACCACTCGGACCCCAAACCATTTGGACCCCCAGACCTCGTTAACATATAACAGATCTATTGTGATTTCTTCACAAATTTGGATTTCTTCAATGTAATAAAAGATTTTTTTGTTTAAATCATTGAATATTGAAGCTAAAAACACGTTATCCATCAATATTATAAGTACAAAATGGAGAAACCTTGAATATGGAGATAGAGATGAAATAAAAACCCTGAAGAATGGCGATGGCGAAGGAAATGGAGATGGAGAAGATGAATAAGCTTTGAATAATAAGAAATGGTAAGATTTTCAAATTCTCAACATTCAAATTGACGTAAAATAGGTATTGTCATTTTTTTAAATTTTTTACTTTTTTTTTTTTACTTAAATTTGGTCAAACGCCATTGCGGAAAAGTGATCGAGTCAACCGACTATCTACCATCATTTCCTCGTGTTTGAGACGGAGATAGTGGTGGGTGACTTTTGAACAGTTATAAATGTAATAACCGTCGGGATGGATGAAAAAAAATTATTAAATATTTTTTATATTAATCTTGTGTCATTTAATTTAATTGGTCTTTATTATCACATGATTTATGAATTGGGGGGGGGGGTGTTTGAGCCCCATTATTTTCTAAGACTGTATTTTGCAATAGTAGATTAATGAAGAATGTGTGGTTAAAACAAGAAAAGTTTTTTATTTGCGTATAATATTATTTTAATGAAGAATGTGTGGATGAAAAGAAAGAGAGAAAAATGTATTTTAGGAAAAATGAGAAAACATCTCCTAAAATTAATCCTACTTTTTTTTTTTTTTTTTAAAAGTATGTTTGAAATGCAGGGTTTTAGATAATTTCATAAAGAATAATGATAATTGAATATGCTCAGAGATAGAGAAAAGATTGATAAGCTGACTTGGCATCACTTATTTTGGTGTTTAATTTTTTTTTATTTTTCAAACTGTTCAATCATATGTTGATATATGTCCCCATATTTTTTAGTCTGTCTTTGAGACTGTTTGTGTAGTACAATTGTTTATAAAAATAGAGAAAATTTCAAATCTAAGGGATTAAGTTTGACTTATTTCAAAATTAAGAAACAAAGTTTATTATTTCAAAAATCATATATTAATTAAATTTTATTTATGAAATAATTAATTAAAAATATATTTTATTATTTAAATATATTAAGGCCACAATTCTATACTATTGGTCACAAATTATCGAATTAATTGGTCAAAAATTATTTCTCTGTCACGAATTAGAAATTTATAGGTCACAAATTATTTCATGATCACAAATAATAAAAATTGTGGATCACAATTTATTTATAGTCACACATAAAAAATTATAAGGGTGTGTTTGATGGATGTTACTGAGGAAAAAATGTATTTTAAATAGTGATATGATGAAAAATATGTGGTTAAAAATTAATAAAAAGTTATTGATGTAATGAAAATATTATTTTATTAAAAAATGTGTGGTTGAAAATGAGTTTTGAAAGAATGTGTATCAAACAGGGACTAAATCACAATTTTATACAATTTGATCACGTATCCAAAAAATTATAAGTCATATTTTATTAATTAAATATATTAAAGTTACAATCCTATACAATTTGATCACAATTTATTGAATTAATTAGTTCCAAATCAAAATTTTATAAGTCACAAATTATTTCACGACCAAAAATTTCCTAGGCCACGAATAAAAAAAATCTATAGGTCACAATTTATTTATCGGTTACAAATTAAAAATTTTATAAACCACACTCAAGTTTTTAAGTCGCATATTATTTATTGGTCACACGTTATCTCACGTATTATTTTTTGTCACAATCTTAATAATTGGTCATGAACACTATTAATCCCATCACCCACAATCGATCACATATTATTTATTGGTTACAATTTCAATAATTGATCACAAACACTATTAATCCCACCACCTTGGCTACCTAATCCCTATTCACCATGGCACAAACTGAAAGCAATGCGACTTCAACACCACAACTTTCGTCCTTATCGTCACCACCAAACTATCATTTCAACTTCAAAACCACCACAACCACCAACAAATCACCATTTTCAACTATAAAACCACCATTGCCATAGCCAGATCCACCGCCAGATCCAACAAAAATACCCCAATCGTCAGATCCACCACCCCAACAAAAACCACCGCAACTGCAAAGGATTAATAAACAATTCCTATTCACCGCAAAAGATCTACCGCCACCACAACACCGCCACCGCCACCGCCACCAACACCAACCAACCACCACAACCACGACACCACCCTCCCCAACACAAAAATAACAGCCAAACCCAATTTCTAGTTCGCCTAAGAAGGTGCACCGCCTGGAACCACTCCACCTCCATGGCGCCGCCACCATTACCAACCAGCTACCACAACCACAACCTTAAACTTTTCACCGCTGTGCCGTCGTCATCACAGCGAATGGCACTGCAGTGTTGCTGCAGCAGTGTGATATTACTGTGAATGGTAGCGTGAAAATCGGGAGAGGAAAAGAGAGTGCCGACCAATGGAGAGATGAGGATAGAGAGAGAGAGAATACAAATAAAAGATTGAGAAATATTAGGGATTGTTCTCTTCGTGTTTCAATTTTGAGTTTTGTATTCGTTTTGTGTTTTGAGTGTCTGTTTTGAAATTTATGAAAATGCATTCTTTTTGCCATTCTGGAAAACTGTTTCTGAAAACAGAAAAATGGAAAACGCGTTTACTTTGAAATTTTGAGATTTTTTTAAATAATATTTTATTTAAAAAATCTGATTATTCAATAAATTTTAATGGTTTTCATATTAAAATAGTACTACAATATATAATAAATGTTGTAGTTGGTGAAGCTTCAAATGTTTTTTTTTTCAGATATTAAAAACACCACCTAAATTACATTTAACAAAACAGTTCAATCGATAAGATTAGAAGTTTACGTGCCCTGACAAAATGAGGAGGTACTTAAATCCACGGAGTCATGTACGACAAAATGATGTTGAACGTTTACAAGTGGTTCCATGATGTCACAACTTCGGGAGATGGGCTAGCCAACGATGTAAGTGACAGAGTTATATTGTTATTTTTTATGTATACATGATTTTTTGTTTATTAAATGAAATAACTCCATATTTTTTCATTGGTATTTTCCTGATGTAGCACATCGACTTGACCATGGATTTGTTGCACACATGAGCTGAAATATATCCCAAATCATTTTACATTCCTGGCCGAATCATATTGAACACCGAGTTCGTACGTGCCGTTACCAATGAGTATGAGTCGCTCCAACTTAAGGATAACGAGTACGTGGTGCCTGAATATATGCTGGAGTGGGTCATTGGGATGTCACCGAGTGTCGGGGGAAAGCCATGGGAGGGTTGTACACATGTACATTCCAGTGATCATGAATCATCACTGCATTGCCGTGGAGATCGTGTTCGTTGACTCGACTATTATGTATGTGTACGACCCCGATCATTCATGTCTGACACAGGGCCGCTCGAGCAGAACCTGGAATCGGTGGCTGTGACCGTTCCGCTAATGGCTAGACGAGCGGGAGTTACTGTACAAGATAGATTGGCCATCGTGCGGGACACAACGACGGCGAGATAAGGAATATCTTAAGTCTTTGTAATTTTTTTAACTTTAAAACTTAGATTTTAGCTACACGGTATCGAACTAACACATTATTGTTCAATTGCATGGGCGATTGCGGCATGTTCGCTATAAAGTACATTGAGTTTTTGAGTATTGCACATAAAGTTGATGGAATCAACCAATAGTGGTTGCAGATTTGGAGGAATAAATTAGCGGTTGATTTATATGAATTTAATTGTGATCCGTAAATATTGTACATTGAATTTTGTTCATTTATTTATGAACAAAATCAATTGATTGGTTTAATCGATTCAAATCAATTGACTGGTTGAACCTAATATATGTCTATGTCGATTTAAATCAAATAACCGTATTAAAAAAATTACTAAAATGTTGTTCATTTAACAGTGATACCATTACACATGGGTCTAATTGTAATTTAGGGAAATCTAACATGTACAAAATCGACGAGGTTGCCATGTTGTTCCACATTTGCCGCATCTACGCGGTCGAAGAAACTCTCCGATAGATAGTATTCTAGACGTACGTGGACGTCCAGGACCACGTGGGTCAAATTGCGGTGGCAACAAACTATTAAGTGGGAGAATATGGTCGAAAACTTTCCACGGCTTCATTAGGAAGAGAAAATATCGTCTCAGCATACGCTGCTCTCCAATAATCAGCCGTGTAATAAGGATAGCATAATGTCCTCCTTGCAAAGCCTTTATACATAGTCACCGCGACTGCATGCTCATATGGGAAACACGCCAACTGAAATCAATAACAAGTGCATGTGTTATCAGTTAAGTTCACCATGTATGCCATATTACTTGCACATTTCACGGAGAAGCGCAACTCATCCAGTGGTTTCATATACAACTTTCTCGCAAGCTCTGCAGCCTTGAAGAGTTTATCCTCTTAAGCCGGGGTTAGCACGCTAGTGTAACTTTGTGCTTCCCCATGTCGGTCATGAAACCACTGCTACAACTTGTTACGAATGTTCTTAATCATTGCGATGATTGATAACTCTCTATCCTTCTCGAATAATGCGTTGAGAGATTTCGCATTGTTTGATGTCATCATATTGTATCGACGACCTGGAAAATGTGATCGCGCCCAGTGTTCAATCCCCATATTTGTCAGATACTCCCTTGCCGGTAACGATTTGCTTCCTAGTTCCACCATGAACTTATTACACTTTTCAACATTATAAGCTTATGCCTCTATTCTGAACAATGAAACGATGCATGTACCCCGAAACTTAGTCTTAAGGTTGTCTTGTATATGGTACATGCAATATCCATGATGTGCCTCAAGAAATACTTCGATGATACCATTTATTATAGACTGTCCCCGACCAGTTACTAAAGCAATGTCCTCGACTTCCTCGATTACATCCCTTAGCTTTGTAACATCAATAGATCATTCTCGCTATCGACTATGCCGAATGCAAGAGAGTAAATTTGAATGTTGGCATCTTGACATGTATCAATAATTAACTTGCCTACATATCTAACTTTCAGAGTTGTACCATCGACTATAATTAGAAGTTGCATCGCATTTCGAAATCCCTGAATGCATTGTCTAAGAGCCATGAAAAAAATTAAAGCAATTCCCGCCCTCTGTCTCAATAAAAAAGGCCGAGCCAGGATTAGTTGTTCCCATGTTATGGCAATACCTGCACAATTTAGCATAGCTCTCCTCAGTCGAGCCCATTAAATCCTCTGACACACATTCTTTAGCCTTTCAGGCCTTCTAGTAGCTCATGACGACTCCGTAATCTCAACGGACATCATGAATGATGTCCGAAGGTCTATAGATACTGGGGGTCTTGATATTTATGGATTATTGGTCGACTAATAAACCATGCTCGAGCTTGCCTATGATCATTTCGACGAACTCCTATTCCGCGAGTATGTTCACGTGCATACTTGCGAACTACGAAGACTTCGTTCGTGTCCATTTTCGTCGCTCACAAACGCCAATGGCAACTGTCATCGATGCAGGCAATCGTAAACAATGACTTGTTTGATTTCTTAACTTTGAACTCAAAGTTGTATTTCAGTATAATACGATGCGTAGCTTCCTGCAAATCTTTCTTTATTTCAAACAATTGATCGACGTACAAATCCTCATCATCGATAACCTCCCGTGAAGAATTAGATGAGGGTCCATTCGTTCCAGCCCCTGCACTCCCACCCAACTCATATCTTTGACGGGATAAAGCGATCAAATCTCCTTGTAAATTCATTGTCATTCTTGCTATTGTGAACTACCGAAAAAATTATGTGTGTAACAGTAAGATCACGATAGGGAACAACTAGCTCGGGAATAATCACATCATCCTCACGAGCTATCTCCAATGTGTCTCAAAATCATTGACATTGTGATTCCTTCCATCCTAATTTTTGTGTTCAACTTCGACGATATCCTTCCTCACTAAAGTCACCCAAAGAGGAGTCGTGTACATTTTGTTCAATTCAAATAGATAATTCATTTCTTCATCACAAGCCTCGTAGGTGGAATTGAAAGATGAATCATCCTTGACTCAAAATCTCAGTTCCATATCGTACTGAGATGGGTCGACATTCAGCTAGTTTTGTAAATCATGGTATATTCTCGTGTATGTTGTACTCTCCGTTATGGAAATTAGAGTACCACCACGTTTATCGTTTGTTTATCTCCATACCCATTGATCTTTCTCATCCAATTCGATGTCACCAAAGTAACAAACTGACATTACAACCATATCTACAAGAAGAAACATACTTTTTTTAAAGAAAATACATAGTTCAAAATTCAACTTTTAACAGGAATTTTTTTAAAAAGGGTGAAACAGTTAAAACATAAAAATACATAGTTGAAAATTCGGCTTTTAACAGTTTTTTTTTTAAAAAGCAAAACAACCAAATCAGTCGTCTGTCTGCTGACTGTTTCCATTTCGTATGGAAGATGCATGTGAATTTTGTTTCTCGTACATGTTTAACAAAATTACGGATCTGTTAAAAAAATTATCTACATTAACGATCTATGTCGAAATAAATTCAACGATTAAAATGTATACTAATTTAATGAAAAAGAAATTAAACATACATAAATATACTTACCGATTCGAAGTGACTGATATAAAAAAAAAATTCAAGTGCCTGAAACAGTCGGCCCGAAAAATTCCGAAACAGTCGGCCAAAAAAGTCTGGTAGACTGTTAACAGTCTGTTTTTTGGGCCGACAATCAAAAATAAGAAACAATCTGCCCAAAATAAGAAACAGTCGGCACACTGTTTGGTCCCGCTTTCCACCAGTTTCAATTTTGATCGATTTTTTGTTTTTTGTTTTTTTCTGTTTTTTGTCTCCTTGTGTGTTTGTGGGGAAGATGAGGAAAGGGCAAATGTCGAAATTGCCCTATTTTAACACCTTTTTTTAATATGGTCAAAGGCCATATTCTCAACGCGACTTTTACATTGAAACCCTAATACAAAACCTTTTCTTCGAGAAATCTTAAATCCTAATTGACTGGAGTCTATCAAGAGATACTCCTGAATTCCTGTACTTCTCTATGCAATCAGTGATAGTTGTTTACATATTTTTCTAATATTTTGGTTTTGTAGCAGTTTAATCGAGTGAAACTCATAGTTATTTACCAAAATGGCCAAACTATAATTTTTTAAAGAAAATGCTTAGTCGAAAATTTGACTTTTAACAAGAATAAAAAAAAGGCGTAACAGTCAAAACAATCGGCTGTCTGCAGGCTGTTTAAACAGCCCATCGACAGTTTTTCATCAGATACATTTCGTCTGAAAGATGCAGATGATTTTTTTTCTCGTTGATGTTTAAAAAAAATTATAGTTCTGTTAAAAAAAAATTATCTACATACTATCTATGTCGAAATAAATTTAACGATTAAAACGTATACTTATTTAACGAAAACGAAATTAAACATAGGTAAATATACTTACTGATTCAAAGTGATTGATATAAAAAAATTCAGGTACCCGAAATAGTTAGCACAAAAAGTCTGGCAGACTGTTAACAGTCGGGTACCCGACTGCTTTTTATTTTAGGTTGACTGTTAAACAGTCGTCCTTTTTTATTTTAGGTCGAATGTTAAACAGTTGGCCCAAAATAAGAAACATTCGACATATTGTTCATTCGGCCCAAAATAAGAAACAGTCGGCAAACTGTTAATGGTCCTTCGACTGTTTGGTCCCACTTTTCCACCAATTTCAAATTTGATCGATTTTTTGTTTTTTTGTTCTTTTTTTTTGTTTTTTGTTTATCTCCTTGTGTGTTTGTGGGGAAGATGAGGAAAGGGCAAATATAGAAATTGCCCTATTTTAACACTTTTGTTTTTAATATGGTCAAATGCCATATTCTCAACACGACTTTTACATTGAAATCCTAGTATAAAACCCTTTCTTCGAGAAATCTTAAATCCTAATTGACTGGAGTTCATCAAAAGGTACTCCGAAATTATTGCAAGAATTATTATATGATTTTAATAAATATACTTCAATTCGACTTTTAGATTCTCCAATTCCAATTTGTCATATTAAGAGAGTGTTTGGTGGGGATTAAAATTAGATTTTTAGTAGATTTTGATAAAAAATTTTGAAATGTGTGGTTGAAAAGATGTGGTTAATATAGATTGTTTGACTTTGACTTAGATTAAAATCTGATTTGAATTTGTACCAAACAAGCTCTAAGCCGATTTTGGTTTATGATTAAAATCAGATTTTAGTAAATTTTGATAGAAGTTGATGGAATAAGTTGTAAAAACGTTGTGAAACCCACAAAATATGCGATTAATATTTAAATTAGTCGATGTCTAAATTAAACTGCATGTCTTTAAAATGACATCAGCCCGTGTCCAAAATCCATAGCCGCCTAAGCTAAAAAAAATAAATTAAAATCATCACCCAACCAAAACCTAAACATAGATATCTCATCTCATTCCCTCTCTAGGGATGTCAACGAGCCGAACGAAAACTTGATAATCTGGCTCGTTTCAAGTAAAAATGGTTTGAATTTTTTTTGCTTGAGTCGAGTCGAGCTTTTGCTTGGCCAAAAAATCTAGATTCGACCTGAACCGGCTCACGCTTTTGCAAAGGCAGCGTGTAGCTGCTTGTAACTAGCTTTTAAGTTTTTTTTAGGCCCGACTCGTTATGGGCCGAAAATAGCCCGTGACACGAGCCGACGAGCCAAGGGCTGGCTTTTCCCGAGTTGAGCCACGGGTTCTCCGAACCGACGAGCCAAATCGACACCCCTACTCCTCTTGCTCCACATTTTTCCTTCGACACTACTCGTCCCCATCCGTGTCTCTTGAAATACCAGATATCGCTGACACCAAGTCGAGTGATCATGGTGAAATATTATATGAAATAGGATGGTCATCGTGAAACGTTATATACAATTGAATGGCCTTGGTGAAATAAAGTAAATTGGATGACCAGACGATATGAAAATAGTAAAAAGAAATTGAGTGGCCATTGTGAAATATTATATAAAATTCGGTTGTCATAGTGAAACGTTATATGCAATTAAATGGCTTTAGTGAAATAAAATTAAATTGGATGGCCATGGTGACACTAAGTATAAAGTTCAGTGGGCATGGTGACACAAACTATAAAGTTGGGTGACTACAAGTGAAATTAACACCTTTATATTCTGTTTTCCCATTTTTGTCCCTCGGAGACCTCAAAAACCCTAATCTTTGAATTTCTCTTCATCTCTAATCTAATATTCAGTTTCAGTCAATTCCGCCACGGTAAATTCCCAATTCGATTCTCGCAAACTTGTATCTGCATTCATATATTTTATGGTCGTATTTATACACAATTACTGTACATGTAAACATATACTACACCTGTTCGTTTATATGTTTATAAATTTGCGAAGAGTTTTCTCAACTGAAGTCACGGTATCTTTACTTTCGAAACTAGTTGTGAGCTCTTAGATTGTATTTTTATAACCAAGATTTGGTTAATGGATCATTAAGAATTGTTGCACACTTCAATTTTCTACTTTCTGCGGTAGCAGATGTTATTTTGTTAATTTTTCAAATGTTCATTGCTATATTTCATGCTGCCGTCCCCTTTTTTTGTGATTCTGTAAAATTTCCTTTATAACGAAATTGAACTTGTAAATTTTTGCTGATGCTGTTGAATTTCTGCGCCTTTTGGATATTTTCTTTTTTAAGTAATGCTGGCTTGATATCAATGCATCAGGAAAATGAGTCGTTCAAGCAGAACCCTCAGAGGGCCTCAAATTTTCGTTTTTCCTTTTTTCTTTTGTTAATTAAATGGAAAAAAATCAGATTTAATGGTCAATTCCTTCCTTCCCGGCTACCCTCCGTGCGTGCAAGGGAGAAAAACCCGAAATCCACCCGTGACTCAGCTCGCCGGAGTGGCTGCTCCGTCCGCCACTGTCCCCCCCCCCCTCTCTCTCGTGTGCCGGCCGCCCCTGCCGTTATGTAATATGATTTCTAAATTTCTATGTATATGTTTAATGTTTTGAAATGAATTCTATATGATTAAATGTTTATAGATGCATTTGAAATTTTTATACGATTCCATCAATCCATCAGCTATATCATTGTAATGAGCTCAGAAAAAAGCATAATTAATTTAGGGATCATCCTATAATTAAATGTGTTTTCTGATTTAGGGATTTATCTAATACCTAATGGTTGGTGTGATTAATTCTGATTTAGGGATTTATCTAATACCTAATGGTTGGTGTGATTAATTCTGATTTAGGGATTTATGATTTATGTAATGGTTGCTAACTGATCCTCTGAACCGGGATGAGCTACTTTTAATTTTATTATTATTATTATTATTATTATTATTATTATTATTATTATTATTAATTATTTTTAATTTTTTTGGTAGATTTTTGAGTAAAAATTGGTTCTTGAAGATAAGAAAGTCACCTGTTCTACTTTGGCTATTTGGGTTTTCTTGGAAGTGGGTGAAAGGTGATCTTTTGTTGTCTCTGGCTGATTTTCTAATACAACTTTGGCTTGATTTAACTGATTCTGGGGTTTAGGAGGGAATATGGCTGGAAGTGAGGGACTATTTGACAAAGTTCTTTAGGAGGAGGTTGGATGGAAATAGAGCTTTTTGGGGAGGGGTTTGTTTATTCTAGGTTTGTTAAAGATCGGACTTGGTGGTGATAGCTTGAAGGCGGAATCTTGGGATGTTGTGAAATCAAAGAGGAGGAGGAAGAAGAAAAATGGTGATGCTGTGGGGGAGACAGGGTGTTGGATTAAGTTGGGCTGTTGGGTATATTGTCAGTAATATTTGTTTAAGATGTAAAGTTGATACCTCTATTAGTGACATCAGTGCCCTCTGTAATCTTCTACTCGTTGTCCAAATGCCAAATTCCAAGTTATCATCTTTTATTATTGCTTTCATTTTTCATTCACTGGTTAGTTTGATTTGACATCAATTTTTGTTTTCTTTTTCTTCCCAGAGTTGTATGTTATAGCCAGATTTGCAAGTTGGGGTTTTTGATTTAGTTTGAGCCCTTATGTTATTGTGAATCTTGTGGCTGTTTGGATATACAATTTCTTAGGTAGTCTGGTGACAACATTTTGGCACATTAAGGTGGTTGCAACAAAATTAACATTGAAGTAGTGAGCATATAGTTAGAGAGCTAGTATGCTTACTATGTTCATCAGTGTTTTACTTTATGTTCCTTAAGCAAAAATAAGGTGTATGGTTTGAGATTCAATGATTAAAAATTAAAGCTTGTCTGTGTGAACTTTCTTAACACGACGCTTTTATCATGCCATGCAAAATGAGCTTCCTTTTGGTGCTAACAAATTTGGTTCCAATAGCTAATGCTACTTGGTATGATTAATTCTGTTTTAGGGATTTATGTTTTATCTAATGGTTGCTGCGAACCTGTGATTGAAAAAGTTTAATGCATGGGTTAGATTGTATTAGTTAAAATATTCTTATTATTCGGGGCCTAATTTATGAAGTTCGTCTCAACCCCCAAAATCACAGGACCGGCACTGAACCCTCTACGTTGGTAACCTTCCTGGCGACATACGCGAGAGAGAAGTGGAAGATTTGTTTTACAAGGTAATTTATAAGAGTTCTGCCTGGGATTTTTATTTGCTTTCACTGGTTCCTCATGGAACTTCTGCATTAGTATTACCCTTTTTGTCCTTGATTTCAGTGATCTAATGTTGTTCTTTAAATTTATTAATATAATATATATAATCTCATGCATATACCAGTAACATAATATCTGTGTGTCTAGCTGGTTTGAACCCAGTCGCATCCCACGAGTAAGCCAGAAGCATGTTAATATCACATGAAAAGTTTTTTTATTTTTTTTTCATCTTTTTATTTGATCTGATTTTGGCTGTATATAGTCGAATAAATGAAAGTTTTCTGCCGAATTCTGTTGTAGCCCACAAGACAATGGTCCATTCTTGTTTTCCGATAGCACATGTTCTGTCTTAACAGCGTAAAAGAAATTGTCCTCTAATCACGTCCTTTAGTATAATGATGAACTACCAGGTTGATGAATACGGTTTCATGGAGCGGTGCCAATGATCTGAATGGTAACCAAAACAGTGATGGAGAATGTATTTTTAGATTAACTTTCGTTATATGCTACTAGTATAGAAAGAGAGTTTGAAAGCAATGGAGGAGAGGACAATTAAACTTAGCGCACATGATGTTGAGGTGTTGGAACCGATCTGTGTTATGAAGGATTTGGTAATTATAAACCTTTATCTACAAATATATAATAATACAGAGTGGAATATCTGTCTTACCACCCATTTAATAGCTTAATAATTTCCTACTAAATAGCTGAGCTAAGATAACCTCTTAGTATGGAGAGCAATCTCCATTCTAAGATCTGAGGTGGACTTGTCAGTGAACTTGAGACTAAGATCTCCCTCTTCATGTTTCCTTCCTTTAATGAAGAAGATAATCTTCCACCAAAAAAAATAAAAAATTCTTTAGGGAATAGATCAGGACAATAAATGTCACAACATTGAAGTTTTGAACTGATCACAGTCCACATGAATTTAGAAGTTCCATTCTTATAAATGATTTTTTTTAAGTATGAAAATTATATTTGCTAAATTTTCTCATGCTTTCCCCTGGGCCGAAACAGTTGTCGGCCCATAAACAGTCGGTAGACTGTTACCGTTTCTTATTTTGGGCAGACTGTTTGGTCCCACTTTCCACCAATTTCAATTTTGATAGGTTTTTGTTTTTTGTCTCCTTGTGTGTGTGTGGGTGGAGATGAGGAAAGGCAAATGTGGAAATTGCCCTATTTTAACACCTTTTTTTTTAATATGGTCAAAGGTTTTATTCTCAACGTGACTTTTTCATTGAAACCCTAATATAAAACCCTTTTTTCGAGAAATCTTAAATCCTAATTGAGTGGAGTCCATCAAGAGGTACTCCTGAATTCTCGTACTTCTCTATGCAATCGGTGATAATTGTTTACATATTTTTCTAATATTTTGGATTTGTGGCAGTTTAATCGAGTGAAACTCATAGTTAGAGACATGGCTCGTTTCAGAAACGTAAGTCACGAAATACTATACTTGTTTATACTTACAATTGATTTTTTTGTGTGCCTTACGTTATACGTTATGAATTGTAAATGTAGAAGAAGAGAAAACCGTTTGTTAGGCAGATTACCAAGAAGCAGCCGAGTGTGGATCATATAACTGGAGACAAGATTCCAAAGAGTTTGGTGTTTTCGAGGGGGAAGTTGCCCGGTCCTCTTCGACAACTGCAGATGGATTTGAGAAAATTGATGCTTCCTTTTACTGCTCTCAAGCTCAAGGTGAGCGCCTTGGAATTCTATGGAAAATTCTATAAAGAATTGATGAGTACATCAGTAAAAGTTGCAAGGATAATTACTTGGAAAAATAATCTTATTAGTTCTATAAACAAATTGATAATAATAATAAAAGTATGTAACAACAAATGAACTAAGGTTTTCAACTAGTACAACTGACAGCTCAGTTGAAATTTGGTACTCGATACTTGTAGAAAATTGAATCTTTTGGAGGTGGATATAATGGTGTTGTTAATTCCCAAGCCCTCAATCTAATTATCTAATACCAATTCATTTTATGTTAGGCTTGTAACTGTTATCCATTAAGATAAACACCAAACATTCTTGAGGTACTACATTAAGATAAAGTGATTGCTCAATGCCAATGTTTTTTTTCAACACGTATATTATTAAAAATGAGGGTATGCATTAGAATGAAAGTTATTTACCCCTTTTCGTTTCAATTTATATGGCTGTATTCCTGTATTTGGCAGTATTTAGTAACGGTGATTTTTTTGTACCAACACTATTGTTGCAAGAAACGATCAAGAGCATGATTCTTGAAGCTTTAAATGCATAGTGAATTATGTCTGCTCTTCAGTTGGCTAACTTGATATTCATGTGATCGCAGGAAAAAAGGCGAAATAATCTCAAAGACTTCTTGAATGTTTCAGGGCCTATGGGCGTGACACATTTTCTCATTTTATCTAAAACTGACTCGGCGCCATACTTGAGGGTTGCAAGGACACCGCAGGGTCCAACGCTTACATTTAAAATAATTGAATACTCATTGGCTGCTGATATTGCTCAAAGTCAATTGCATCCGAGAAGCCCCCAAGATCTTTTCAAAAACTCACCCTTGGTAAGTTCACATTAATCCTCCAACAAAATTGAATGCTGTGTGCAATGAAAGAAGGTGCATACATCCATCTCTTAATGTTGGACAAAATGTTGGAAACTTTGGGTGCTGTATATGTTATGTTCACATTCATATACTTACTGCTAGTATTTTATTTTATTTTTGCCCTTGGATTTACCCTCATGGAAGTATTTCTTGTGTTTGAATGTTGTAGATTGTTCTTTCTGGTTTTGGGACGGGGGAGCAACACCTGAAGCTCACTACTATAATGTTTCAAAACATATTTCCTGCTATAGATGTGAACACTGTCAGTGAAGAAACTCCTCACTCAATTCTAATTACAGCTTGAACGCAGTCGTGTCTCTTATAATTGTATATATTTCAGGTCAATCTTTCTTCATGCCAAAGGATTGTATTACTGAATTATAACAAAGAGACGAAGCTTATTGACTTTCGTCACTACTCTATTAGATTACAACCCGTTGACGTTTCACGTAGAATTAGGAAGTTTGTGCAAAACCATCAGGTGCCTGATTTGAGAAATCTTCAAGATGTGAGTGATTTCGTGACAAAGTAAGCTCTCTCTCTCTCTCTCTAGGACAAAAAGAAATGCGCTTGCACTTTATATCTTGTTCTCTGTCCTTTGTTTTTAATAGACGACTTTGGGTTCATTGATTGAATATCCCTCTGACTATTCCTTTCATCCATTCCTGATTGAGTCAATACAGCTTAAAATTTGGACTCTACTTTTCATTCTTCGTTATTACCCATTTTGATTTAGGGTTACGTTATATAATGTCAATTGTGAAAGCATGTTGTGGGGAGAAAATGTTCCGAGTCATATATGTTATCCTCATTTTTGGGTAACACATCTCCTGTTTTCTATGTAATGTTGGAGTAATTTTTCAAAGTTGTCTTCTGTGGCTTATGGAAATGCAATGCCCTTTTCTTTTTCGAAGTCTGTTGGAAGGTTAAGTGACGTGACGATCTTAGGAATAATGGGACAAGAGGGCAAGCTTTTGTAGGATCTTATATCTGAATACTAAAGTGAAACTTGAGTGAAAGCGACTGTGAAACTTTCGTGCGTGAAGTTAAATTCTTTTTGTAACTTGATGATGAGGGAATTCCTGAAGAAGATTAAATGTTGTGCAAGTATGGATAGACGGATGTGACTATTATGGGGTAAATATTATCTCAACCTGCTTATATTTGTTGCTGGTTTGAGTAATTAAAATGTATTAGTGATTGTTTTCCTCTTATGGTTTAGTTACTATTTACTATGGTTCTATGAAGGGCTGGTTATGGATCAGAAAGTGAAGCGGATGATGAAGCTGCAACTGTAAGTCTAGCAACTGACCTTGGTAGAGTTAACCGGGCTTCTAATAAAAGTGCTGTTAAGCTTCAAGAGATTGGACCTAGGCTGACACTTCAACTCATCAAAATCGAGGAGGGACTGTGTTCTGGAGGAGTAATATTCAGTGAATATGGTATGCTAATCTCAACTAAAAAATTTCTATTAACTAGTCAGGTGAATGAAGTTCAATTATTCAAGAAAGCAGTCATCTGGCATCTGGACAGGAATGTAAGAATGATCATACATTGTTCTTTAATTGGTCGATGAGCAGACAAGTCTGAATTGCAATTTGCAGCTTCAGCATTCCGTAAGCCTTAGTGTCATTTATTGGTATGTTGTAGACATGCAATAGGAGGAGGAAGATTATTCCATGTTCTGGTCGAACATGCAAATTATGAAAGTGATGGAATTACTTATTCGATTGTTTTGAACTCTCCCAAAGGTAACTATGGATAATTTTTCCGTTCTTCTCTCTTTGTTGATGGGTGGAACATAAACGAAAAGGTGGAACAAGGCTTAAATCTTCATGCCTCCTTTCGATAATGGTTTCTTTGTTCACGGTGTCCCCTCTCAAACTTGTGATGACTGGTTTGGCATATTTATAGCCATCTCAGGCTTCGTTATCTTTCAGACCTTGTTTTACTTTCAAATCCGATATTCGAATAAATTCATTACAACATATGATTGCATTCAATCACATGTAGCTTGTACGTTGATTCTTTAATGTTGTCTTTTGGTCATTTCAGGAAATCACGGGTCTGGTAAAAACCAGAAAACTGATGATGAAGAGCAAGAGAACGAGGATGACAGGGACGAAGAGCAAGAGAGCGAGGAAGAAGACGATGGCGTGGAAGAAGATTAGCTTACGGATGTAGTCAGTCAGTGTGTGAATTCATGGTAATTGGTGCCGGCTCTCTTTATCTATAAAGCGGATGTAACTTTCTTCCCTTGATTGTCATTTCTGCCTTTATTGTTTGTAATAAATTAAATACTAGGATAACTGTTGTGGAAAACATATATAATTTTGTTATTGGCCTTTTACCAATCTTTGATTTGTTTATATTCGTGAGGTTTAAGAAATGTTTTCAAATGTTAACTTGACTACCGGATTACAAAAGAATGGAGTGGTAGGTGGGATTATAAAAATTTTTACACGTGCTCTTCTATTATTAACTCGAACTCGTCTTGAATCTTTTTATTTTATATTTATCCCATTAAAAAGTGAATTTAATAATTAAATGGAGTCAAAAAGAGAAATTTAATTAAAAAAATATGGATGCGGCTACGTTGGCATCGCCTATGTCGCTAATTTTTTTTCCCCCTTCAAATTGTTTAATGATGTTTTGTTAGCCTATTTGTGTAGCATGAAGTTTCAAAATTTTTGATTTACTAGTGTGCGCACGTGCGATGCACGTGTTAGAGTTTAGTTGGGTAGTTAATAGTGTTGAGTGATTTTTAGTGATTTTATATAAATTTTGGGTGGTAGATGATGCTGACAGTGACAAAATTCCACTTAAAATTTTTGGCACGACAGTGAAGGAAAAATCTTAGTGTGGAAACTCCTCTTGGGTATAGTGGATTCAAGATTGGAAGGAAATTATAGCACAAGATAGCAACACTCATTCAATTAGACCTTTCTTGTGTGGAGGAAGACCAAAGCAAGCTGCCTAATATGGCTGCAGTGGTCCAAACTCTCGTGGCCGTGTGTCCGTCTGGCACGGAGGCAAGCTCGGTATCTCTGTGCTTCACGGAGACACGCCGTGTCTCCGTGTGGTCATCAAAGCATTCTGGTCTAACAGGTTGCTTGATATGAAAAAACTGTGATGGCACCTCAGCAAATCCCTTTCCTCTCTCCGAAGCTCCCTTTAATGTTATTAATCTACTAAGAATAGGTACTTTTGAGATTATCAGCACCAATGGTAACTATGTCTAAGAACTGGCATTGTAAAACAGCACACATTGCGAAATCGTTTGGTTATTCCTGCATCAAAGTTGCATTCAATCATAGCAGAATAATGAAATTCAATCAACTTGGTAAAGCACAATTTTGCAAGACAAATACATATAATTCCAAAAGTTCATTAGTATTTATTACCACAGAAGTTCGCCCATCTTAACATTGAAAAGCCAGAGTGACTCAAGTTCTGCTATTGTGACTACCAGGGGCAAGAAGAATATTAAGTTTTGGAGATTTGAAACTAATTATTGTCCAATGCACCTTCAGATTTAATAATTGATAAATTTCATTACCGACGAATTGGAGAGACCAGAGAGAAAATATAACTGTGTTGCCATCCATTTCAATTTTCAAAATCTATTTGAAAATAAAATTTAGCCATCAATATTAAAGATCTGTGGAAGCATAACAGATTTATGATCAGAATTTTTGGGGGAAAAGATGGAGCTTTCAGATTATTTGAGCTGATTGTGCAAAGCCAAGAAATCATTTACTAAAAAAAAGTGGAAAAAATCATTTACCAGAATACCTCATTTTCGTCCCAAATGAAGTGAAGTTTCCTTTGCTTGATCAAAAATTTATAAAGGATTTCTTTCGTAGATTGATCACAACAATTCTATTCTCAAATTCATATGATCTGAATAACCCATCTTTGGCAAAATTCTTTAAAACTTCTCAAACATGTCAAGACAATTCACTGGAATGGGAAAGATGAAGCTAAAATAATTCTTAGACGCTATGACTATAATTCCAAAAAGAAACCAAAAGGGTTCTGCTCTATCATTTTCTCCTTGTGAAATCATCACTGCCCAAAAGTGGGAATTGTAAGTCTTGCTTCCCCATTGCTAAATTCAGTCTCTGAGAGAGAGAGAGAGATTTTGAAATTTCAATGTTATATTTGCAGGCATTATTGTCTAGATACGGGTGCCTCAATGCCTCACGGAGACGCAACAAATCAGCTATTCAATGCTTAGTAACAGCTGGTGTTTTGTTTCCGTTACAGAATTTTGAGGATTTATGAGGAGCAAGTAAAATTGGTATATTTTCGTTGAGATGTGAGTAATTCTAGAATTTCGAATGTTAGATAGTAATTCAAGGATTGTTTTGTTTTAATAGGTTATATGTGATTTTTTCCCAAGCAATGCCCTAAGGGTAACCATCAGCATCAAACTGTAAAATCCCGAGCAAATATTTAAGGCACAACATATAATTTTACATTATGATTCTCCAAACTGGAATCAGATTCTTACACATTGACAGAAAATGACAACCAGGATATGATCAAGAACTTTATGTAGACTATCGATCATGAACACCGTAATCAATCGTCCCAAATGAAGTGAAGTTTCCTCTGCTTGATCAAAAATTTATAAAGGATTTCCTTCGTAGATTGATCACAACAATTCTATTCTCAAATTCATATGATCTGAATAACCCATCTTTGGCAAAATTCATTAAAACTTCTCAAACATGTCAAGACAATTCACTGGAATGGGAAAGATGAAGCTAAAATAATTCTTAGACGCTATGACTATAATTCCAAAAAGAAACCAAAAGGATTCTGCTCTATCATTTTCTCCTTGTGAAATCATCACTGCCCAAAAGTGGGAATTGTAAGTCTTGCTTCCCCATTGCTAATTTCAGTCTCTGAGAGAGAGAGAGATTTGGAAATTTCAATGTTATATTTGCAGGCATTATTGTCTAGATACGGGTGCCTCCATGCCTCACGGAGACACGACAAATCAGCTATTCAATGCTTAGTAACAGCTGGTGTTTTGTTTCCGTTACAGAATTTTGAGGATTTATGAGGAGCAAGTAAAATTGGTATATTTTTGTTGAGATGTGAGTAATTCTAGAATTTCGAAAGTTAGATAGTAATTCAAGGATTGTTTTGTTTTAATAGGTTATATGTGATTTTTTCCCAAGCAATGCCCTAAGGGTAACCATCAGCATCAAGCTGTAAAATCCCGAGCAAATATTTAAGGCACAACATATAATTTTACATTATGATTCTCCAAACTGGAATCAGATTCTTACACATTGACAGAAAATGACAACCAGGATATGATCAAGAACTTTATGTAGACTATCGATCATGAACACCGTAATCAAAACAACAAAATCTGATACAACAAAAATAATTTTCACATCACATATCTACATCAGTTGTATTCCGGCTGCTGACAAGATTTTATGCGACTGGAATCTCTACATCTGTTGAAGCTAGAGCAGGAGGGATGTAGCTCCTCTTCCTTTGGTGGATGAATCGTGACAAGGTCAGGTAAGGGTTTAACCGGACCCTGCTTGCCTTTCTCTTTTGTTAGTTGGTCATTTTCTTCCTCTAAACTTTTCTTCCTCGACTGCAATCTCAATATTCTTGCCTAAAATTACCAAAAGCCAAAAATCAAATTAATTCAAAATAAATTGGTGGGAAATGCATTACGAACAAGGGAAATGTGAAAAGGCGTATTGTATTTGTGTTTGATAAATAGCAAGGTGTTATCCATACACCATTTGCTGTCAAAACAATTGGAAGAAATTGACATAAAGCATACAATGA
>CAIGRP010086770.1:0-15240 GCA_903798385.1 Fraxinus cuspidata | reverse complement strand
AAAATTACACTAAAATTAGAAAGTCATTGGAACCATATTTTGGATATGAAGACTCAAAAAAATTGAAACTTTGATTGTGGATAATAATCATCTTTCATGGTGATCGGAATTGGGACCATTGGAGAGCAAGAAATGCATATTTTGGAGTTTTGGAATGCAAGGTGAATCAACCATCAAAATATTTTGAAATTCATCATTTCAAGTAAATTTATTGACCTGAAAATCATGTTAAAGAATGCTGCGAATTCTTACAATACTAAAACTAAATGATATCGAATATGTTTGAATGGTCATTATGCTATTCATTTGAGTTTAAAATTTTTTTTTTTATCAAAGAGGATACGATTTTCTTAATTTGTCGAGTACATTTGATTGAAGTAGACAACAACCAAATTTTATCGTGTATCTTTCTTATTTCTATAAATTCTTTAAACTAGGAAAATTGCCAAATCGATTACACAACACAATTTTCTTAAAATTACTTCTTTTCTAATATATCCTGAATTTTGCAATTCTGCCACAGGTTTGTTACTTTTTTTTTTTGTAGGCATGTTGGTTGGTTGGCATGGGCCTATTGGGTAGGTAAGAAAGAGTAGGCTTTTAGTGGGCCTGGCCCAGGATCTGATCTGGACTACCAGAACCGTAGTAGTAACATCACACGACAATTTGTAATCGAGATGAATCATANTTTTTTTTTGTAGGCATGTTGGTTGGTTGGCATGGGCCTATTGGGTAGGTAAGAAAGAGTAGGCTTTTAGTGGGCCTGGCCCAGGATCTGATCTGGACTACCAGAACCGTAGTAGTAACATCACACGACAATTTGTAATCGAGATGAATCATAGCATTTTTGACATGTTTATTTTAACTTTTAAGTTACTTTTTTGTAATTATAATGTAGAAAATTAAATTATTTTAACAATAAACAGAGCGTTATTTCAAAACTAAGGAACATAGTTTTATGGTTGAAAGACAAGGCTTTTGTATATATTTTACATCAATTATTTTATGGGATCACGTAATTTTTTCTCATTTTTTAATCACATTCTCAAAAAATGATTTTCACTTAAAAAAAATTTGCCAAACAAATATATATTAATGAATCACCTAAAATACGTGATTCAAAGAATAGCTCGATCAATTTACAGGTTTACGTGAATTTTTCGGTCTATATACGTTTAAAAAGAAAAAGAAAAAAAAAACTTCATTTCATCACATATCCTAATATAAATACAACAAATTGTCTAATCCCAATTTGGTGGGGATTAAAATTGATTTTTTAAATAGAATTTGATAAAAGTTGATGAAATGTATAATTAAAAAGTTGTGAATTTCATAAAATATATGGTTGAAATTAATTATTAATTATTAATTTAGATTAAAATTTAAATTTAAATTTTCACCAAACAAGGGTCTAATGCAGCATGTATGCGTGTGGATTTAAACGTTTTTATTTTATTTTTGGTTCCCTTTAAGAACCTTAACTATCCACTTTCCTTTGATTTTGTACAAATCACGAGGCTAAGGGGGACCACGTATCATGAATGACCAGCGATTATGGATAATAGAGAGGTAGTAATCAGTTCGCTGCAACCAAATGGTCCCCTTCTGAAATTTTAACTAAGAGGTTTTAGGCATTGAACCACGCTAAGTGTTCATTCTATGATGGACACTTATGTTGATATTGTGTGAAAAATTAAAAAGTATCGAACAGAAAAGTGTGTTTTTTAAAATTGTCCAACCATGAGCCGTGATGTGGTACAATGTCAAATAAAATGTACATGTAACATGAATCGTATAAGCATTAGGATTTAGGTGAAAAAAGGTAAAGCCCTGTCATTAGGAGTTTGCACTATTCAATTTACAGATTAATCGGGTGCATAAAAGTGACTTGTTTGAAAAATAAGTTATGGCTTAGAGTTTGTCCAATATTGATGTGATTTATACTAGAAAAGCTATTACATAAAGCTAAAATCGACGTCTGTTAAAGATCATAAATGTAATATGTTTGGCAAGCTTGTTTAATGAGTTTTTTAGGGGAATGTGTGGTTAAAAAGTAGAAATTTTTTTTTTTTTATATATGTGTAGAATATTTTATTGTTTTAATGAGTGGTTGAAAATGATTATTTAGCAAATTATAAAATAAATTAGTGGGTGTGAAGCAGGCATTAACCTCCATGAGAGGAAAAAAATTGTAGACATTGTGAAAAACTTCCATCTAGATGTAGCTAGGCGGAGTGACTCGGCGAAATTTAATATTTCCTCTCATATTTCTTATCTCCTCTCTCTCGTGTCTTATTTCTCTCTTTCCTATTAGAGATGAAATTTGATTATAGATGGGATTCATTGAAGATGAAGTTTAAAGCGGGATGTTTATTAATTAAACATTAATGTCACACGGATCTACTTAAATGCTACCTAAATTGCAATACACATTAAAGATTAGACTACGTCTAGCATTCCCAACAATGGCTATCGAGAGCTAGCCATCTTTCCATTTTCGACCTCATGTCGTGTGCGAAAACTTCACAAAAGCTCACCAAGGAGACCGGAGAAAGATGCTGAACAAAAATTTCGTGCCAGACTAAATCAACAATAATCTCAAAATCATTAATTACAAAATCAAAATGAAATCTCATCATAAGTGATAGTATAGTACTATCAGTGTTGATGATGAATGTTTACGAGGGACCACTGACATTTTTACTCAAAAATGAACCTTTATTACAGATTACATTAAAATGGATCTGTACAGTGCTATAAATACTAATTTGGGATGGTGTGTTACAAAGACATTTTCAAGATTTTTTGTCTTGTGATCATATTGACAAGATTAAATGAATAAGCAAAAAAAAAAATTTGTATTTTCTTGTAAGATTGTCAATTACTATCTAATTCTCATGTCAATCCCGTCTTATACTTTCTCATCTTTACACCTATACTTCATTCGTAACGTGAGTGTAATATGTTAGAGAGCAACCTCTTCTAACACGTATTGATACTCTAGATCATACAAACATCGATAAATAGGACGCATTTTAAAATTTTGATTTTTTTTTTTTCCGAAAGGTAGAAAATGGTCCAAACAATTTGGATGTCAAGAAATTGACTAGGAACAATAAATTTTTGAATGCAAAATTGAAGAATTTTAAAAAATAAAAGGAGGACTTCCTATCATCAATTGTGGCAGTAATATATATTATATACATAGGAAGAATGGGGGACAGAATTCTAATTTCCAGCAGAAGAAACAAAAAAAATGTTATTGTGTTAAATTTTGTCTATTAGTTATCCAGATTAAGACAAATCAGTCTTGTTAAGCTTAATCGATGATTAAATTATTGATAGTTTAATCAAAGTAGATTAATATTTTTTTCCATAAGTGGTAGGCCCCAGCGCTAACCGCGTGCTTGAATTACAATCGTGAGTATTAATTGTATAAAAGCGATGACAATAAAAAAGAGAGAGTCATCTTTCGTGTAAAGTTATAAAGAGAATTGCTTCTTCTATAATCTAAAATATAAAATTTTCACATTATCTCAACCAACTTGTTACTAGATTAATGTCCACTTGTCCTAAGAGGGTCATTAGTATATAAAATAATTATAATTATATAATTAATACACTGAGACAATGACCATATAATTTTGAAATATATCCCTTTCCACTATTTTTATTTTTTAAAATCGGAATTACCCAACAATGCACAGGGGATAGTGATATTCAACTATTCAAGATTTGCCACCTAGGATATAGGACAGGGGACAATTTCCGTTAACTGATTGTCTGATTCCAACACATAACATGGGGCTATTTTGATCCCTTTAAATCCTGTCCTATTAATCAAATTCTTTAACTAAGCTCCTATTTGATGATCATTAATTTTTGTGTGATTAAAAAGTATAACAAAATTTTTGAATTTAAGTGTAAAATATTTTATTATTTAAACGTGTGATTAAAAATGAATGTGAAAATTAAAGAATTTTTTAATAATGATTGTTGGGGCTAAGTTTTCTATTAGCAAGACTAAGACATGAAATTTATAAATAGTTTTATATGGTAAATTGCATCATAAGAATTATATAGTCTCAAACTTTGTCTCATAATACAATTCTCGAGTTAAAATCGAGACATTGCATGTTTCACAACTTTTTAGTTATTTGATAATCACGACGTAATTTATAAAAACATGATCAAAATTTCGAAAATTTAAATTTAATAAAAAAAAATTGAAATTGAAAGTGTCAGTAGTTTTTCTTTCCTCTCGAATCAGTGGCAGACCTAAAGTAGATCCTAGTGGGTCACCTGACCCACCAACTTTAAGGGTTTTTTTTTTTTTTCCCAGTTATAGAATATGAAAATTGGGGTTAATTTGGATTGGAAATGTGCTGTATTAATTTATTACTTAATTAAGAATGGCTTTTTCTTTTAATGCGTTTGGATACAATTAGATTATTTTTTCTCAGAGAAACATATAACATGGTATATTTTCAACAATAAATCTAGCGGAGTGAAAATGTTCATATAGTCAATCTAAAATTCAATTAGAATAAAGAGTTTGTTGTTTATTGTTAATTTATACGATATATTTGAAGTGAATTCCTTCATTTGATTTGTGCTAAGACAACCAACTCGAGTCTAGTCTTTTTGAAATTTGACGATCAACTAGATACATATATTCTTAACATGCGAACTCTCAAAGATTTTGGAGAATTACAAGTCTTTAATGATCTTGCACATAAGTTGGTTGTGAAAAATAAATATGAAGTGTATCCATTCGTCTACAAGGGAACATTTTCTACGATAACTTATGTCAATAATTATCTGCACAATCGAATTGGAGATCGGTGATTGAATGATAGTTTGATTGCATTATATTGAGAAATATGTATTTGAAAATATTGAAAATGATGTAATTATGAAATGTGATTTAAATATGAGAATGCGTAGAAAACAACTTTGATAAATTATCAAATGTTTTAATTTTTTCTAAACTTTTTTTTCAAGTTTGATTATGCTCCTAATTAATTTTTGCGTCCGCCACTCTCTCGAATAGAAACCATGGTATGAAAACAACACTAATAATTGTAAAGGAAATTGAAAAAAAGTCCACTTTTACATAGTTATTTACAAAAATATCCAAAAATTGTTCAATGTCAATTTTACTATAATGTAGACCAAAAAGCCATCAATAGCAATTTGAAATTCCACAACGAGGACAAAATTATTCATATAATTAAAAATTGTACGACCAATAATAACTTGACACATAATCTATATTACTTATTTAAAAAAGTACTAAGTCAATCATGCATTAAATGTTCACTTCTTCTTACAAGTGGGTAAATAAAATATTTATGAAATGTTAAAAATTACACTTAAAATATCAAGAACTTCATAAAATGTATACAACTCTCATGTTCATAATGCAATCTCGTTCTAAACAAATTAAGTATCAAGTGTCGAGATAAATATAGTTCAAATGTCGATAATAATTTTTAAAACGTCGAGAACGTCCGAAATGTCAAGAACAAGAACTTATCAGCAAAAACAAGATTTCAAATAAAAATTACTTTCTACCGAAAATTGTGTAAAGTCTAAGCAACTCGCAAAATTGGATGAGATTAAATTTCTCAAAATGAAATTATATGATCTTCTTATGAATTGTAAGCATATAGTTATTTTATTTTATTTTTTTAGTGTTAATGACTTCTACTTTATATTTTTCATTTTTTTTCAAAATCATTGGTTAATACCTAATAGATAATGAAAACAAATGAAACCATTAAGTATTAGCTAGAATTAATGTAAGTTCTAGTGGAAGGTACTTGCTCTTTTTGAAATTCATGAAAAATTTAAAAAAGAATTTGCTTCGTTTTTCATTAATGGTATAATAGATAATTTGATATCTAATTTGATTATTTTTGCAATAGTAACATTTTTTAATTGAGAATTGGACATTTTTATAAATTCACCACAATTGTATTGAAAACAGTAATAACGCATGAAAAAAGTCATAATTAGTTTATAACTTATAACAAGAGATTGTCTTATCTGTATTTTAAAAACTTTTCTAAAAAGAATTAATAAAATAATATGAAAAATAATCTCCCAAATGAATATTCTCAAATTCCCACCCAGAGACTGAAACTCACTCGACTCGTACACATCACTGATCACTCCTCCATTTTTGTCTGCACACACAGAAATTGGCATCTCAGAAGGCACTGCATATAGAGAGAGAGCAGCAAGTAGAGGAGGGGACCGAAACCTACGTCAATCTGTAGGGCCCACAAGAATGCATCTCAGAAAGTGGGGCCCACCCTATCTACCGTGAAAAACAACGCTTTTCAGCCGCCGGTGGCACTGCCGCCGTCTGTGTCGTTGCAGCTCTGGTAGTAGCAGTCGCAGTATAAATGTGTAGAGCTGTATATACAATTACATACACATTTAGCTCAAGGCTTTATGCATAGGTACAAAAACGGGGTCCACCTGTCAATTCAGCTTTCTGTACTGGTGGGCCCGGATTTGTGGTCCATGAAAGGTGAGAACGACAGGTGGTAACTGTACGGTGGCTGTTGTCACTGTGTGCAGTTGAATTAATTACCGACTGTTTTGCGCACCCTATCTATCTGTTTGCCTTTCTTTCTTGCTCTCTGATTAAGCTATTTGCATAATGTTAGATAATAATATTTTTGACAATGAGTTGACAAAAAATTGTTAATTGAAAAAATAAGTTGTAGTTCAAATTGTCCAATGATAACATGTTATTTAATATGTTATCAACAAAATTGTAATATAATATTGTACACCAAACATGATTGTTTTTACATTGTTTTCATGTTCTTTGCTCTGTCAACTTTTGATTTAAAAGCCTTAATTTTATATTAATTCATTTTTAATATTTCAATTTTAATCAGCTACGGAGTCGGAATATTTTGTTTGGGGGATAAAAATTATATGACAAATTATATAGCAAAAATAATTATTAATAGTATAATTGTTCTTCTGGTTACAAGTACACCCGTTAACCAAAATTTAGATTACATTGTCCCACAGGGCATAGTTCGGTGGTGCAAAGGATATGAGTGAGGTAATCTCTGCTGAGTTGATAGCTGCAGTGTGATGGTTCGATTCCTGTCTCTTATAAGGTATGAAATTGGACTCTTTGTGGGCACCGGTATAACACTTCTGTACCCTAGTCTGCTGAATTACATCTCCCGATTTACTTCCTTCACAATACTATAGGGGCAGGATGGTGTGGGACCCTCAAGGTTGGAGTTCAACATTTTCAAAATCTAGATTACATTTGCAAGGGGAGGGTGGTGTTAGAAGAAGAAAATGAGTCCTTCCACATGGGAAATTAGCTACGTAGCTATTTGCTTATAAGGTTGCCTAAATGTTTTGGGTTAAATGCTAGAAAATCATTTAAAATCCTTTTTGGTTGAGGAAGAAGAGGAAAGATACATAGTATTTCGTTCGGGAAATAAAGGGCGCCATAAAATATGAAGATGAATTCAAGGAAATGCATAAAACATTGCCATATAATCTACTAGTATATTTGAAAATAATTCCTTGACACACAATAAGAGAGTGGAGATAGTGTTTTCTGGCTGAAAATGGTGAAATAATAGATATAGAAAACACCAAATTATATTTTTATGTTGGCAATGCCGTGCTAATCAACAAGTAATAAAACTATAGAAACAATGCATCATTCTTCTCTAAGTGATTTTAAGACCTTTTGAGTCGGAATTCAATGCCTGGTCTATTACCATATTATTCTAAGTTTATATTTTAACTTCCTCAATCTTCTCCAAAGAAAGCCTTCATTTTTGCATTCTTCAACCATTGAATCACAATCACAAATAGTGAAAATAAATGCAAAAGGGATACAAATAAATCGAGCCTAACAGATTGACCGAACTCATCTTTCCGTCGATCTGAATCGAGTTCATGGGATGTTTGAGAAAGAGATAAGAGGGTGGGTTGCATGGATAGGTTTTAAGCTATTTAAAATTGGAATTGGAGAAATTTTTGCATCCGTCTTGTAAGTGATTCTTTTCTTTTCTTTTTTCTTTTTAATTTTTTTTTAAAAATGGGTGGGCTACACCCTTGCCCCTAGGTGGCTCTGTCCCTGATTTTAATCCAAGTGCAATCTAATAATAATTTATTATTTTTATTTTGGAGTAGTTACTTTAGAATGCAAATGAACTACAGATGGTGATCGCGGTAAATTTCGGTATATTACTATGCACTAGTCTAGCTAGCTAACTTCACCTGGTTGTTATTTTAGTTGTAGTGTGTCCTCCCTCATCTTACTTCAGAAAGATTTTGACAGTATTTTTGATGACCTGATCAAGAGAATACGATACATCGACGTAAGAGGATTGAGTTGAATCTGTCGGGTTGGTTACGTGAGGATTGAGTAAGCTATTGGCTGTGTCATTAACAGTCTCAAAGTGCTCTGGTAGTTCGAAATTTTGAATAAGCGCTCCCGCTTCCCTTGGTTCTTCTCTAATATTGCAATGAAGACACTGGTTCGAAATTTTCGATTTTATAAAATTTAATGTAAGTTTACACTTTTCCTGTTGAACATATATAAATATATATTTTTTAATTTTTTTGGTAAAGTTAAAAGGTTTTAGAAAATTTGTTTATGAACTTTCAGCGAACATGGTGGAATTGAAAATGATAAAAGCATAATTGAGAAAACACCAATTAAATGTAATTTGACAACCTGTCGACAATCACAAGAGGAGGAGAATCAATTCACCAATGCAAACATCAATTATAAGATTTTTCTCGCTCTTTCAACTTTTCCTAGCACAAAATTAAAAAAGTTCATGTTCGCTGCACACATACACATACCTTTCTTCTAGAGTCACTCGTCTCAATTTTTCTTTCTTTACACCCTAATAGTCTCTTTAGCAGTTGTGTCACCTTCTTTCTGTATAAAATTGATACACTAAACGCACGCGTGTGTTCTTTTCTTTTCTCTTCCATATTGATAAATTTTATTACACAGAGTCCACCATGTATTTGGTACTAATTATATTTCCTTTCCAATTACTACATAAATTCCTCCAGTCGCAACTCTTCCGATCATGTAGCTGAATTGTGCCAAGATCTCTATTTACAACATTAGTCCTTCAACTTTATACTAGTATTTTTTTCTTTATCCTTCTTTTTTTTAATATGAATAAAAAATCCAACGAGGATCACTGATTAAGGCGACAAGAAACGGATCAAGAGAAATTCTCGCTTTAAAATTCCACCTTGTTTGATAATGTGAAAGGGAAATATATTGAATGTTCTTAAAAAGGAATAAAGCACTAAAACTTCGTAAAATTGCATTTATAAATTTAAGAAATAAGAAATCAACTCTAAAATAAGACAATAAAGAGCTGTCTAACGTAGATAAAAGGAGTTCCATTAATTCCCTTTTTCAAAATTTCTTGATTTTTCTTTGCTTTCCTCGCAAAATGGGTCAACTGCAACTGGTTCACACTCTATTTAGTTGAAAATTCTTGCCGCCGGCCCACCACCGTCAATTATCAATACCAGTTCAACCCTGACATGGGGTTCACGTTTTGAAAATTCAAAATTATCCATATTAAGTTATAGGCAAAAACTAAGTGGAATTTAATTGCTGTGAAAGTTTCCATCGGCTCAGTTTGAATAGTAAACCGGCTGATTCCAAAATGAAGCTGAACGAATACTGAAAATAGGTGGCAGGGAGGGAAAGTTCAAGTTGTTGTATGAGTACCTTATCGTTGATCAATTTTGCTATATGTACATCAAGTTTGACATTGTTGTGAGATGATAATTTTTTTATATATTAATTTTAACAACACTTTAAACAATTAATGACACAGATTTTGACATATCACAAAGTGTTAACCTTAATGTATATTTTGAATGTACAATTAGCATAATTGATCGTGGATTCAATATTGAAGGTGTTTTTTTGTTGAAACCTAGATGACATTATGAATGATATTGTGTGATGTTTGAAAAATTGTACCATTAATTTTAGTAAATATTGTTAAAATCAACTGTTGAAAGCGTTGTCACTCAAACAATGTCATCCATGTCAAGCACTCAAACTTGTACCTATAACAAAACTGTTTCCTTGGTCCCTACCACCTCATTATCCAAATGTTCAAACTTAATTTTTTGGTCCCATTTTTAAAATTCATTTTTTCATGAATTTATTTTATGGAATTCATAATTTTAGTCAATTTTTAGTTATATATTTAATCTATTTTTATCAAAATTTACTAAAAATATGATTTTTAGCAAAACCAAACAAGGTTTCAAATATACTAATTATTTCTTAAATGTTTATGCAAGAAACTAGATCCCTTTTCAATCATCAGTATTTTCATTTTCTCCACCGATCACACTTTGAGGATCGAAATAGTTACGAAAGACAATTAAGCCCCTGTTTAGTGGGATTAAAATAAGATTTTTAACAGTTTTCTATAAAAGTTGATGAAATGTGTGATTGAAAACTTGTGATACCCATAAAACATGTGGTTAAAATAAATTGTTGACTTTAACTTAAATTAAAATTTTAATTTTAATTGGTACCAAACGAGCTATAAATGTACTTCAACAAAGCTATTATACCCTATATCATCCACATTGTTTTTTGAATAATGTTATTTAGTTTTATTTGGATTATAACCTCAATTTATGTGACGTCAATGTGATAGAATAAATGAAAGATAGAATTAAACGATTCATTTAATTCATTTATCATTTAATACCACATTAGAGACATAAATTGATGTTATAATCCTAATGAGACTAAATTTCATTACTCTTATTTGTTAGGTACGAGTGTAAAAAAAATTCAATAATATTGTACTTTTAACGTGATCTTTTATTAGTCATTGGATTTAAACTCATTTCTTTATAATCATTGTAGTATCAACATTATTTTATATACGAGACTTTGTCTATTTTGACGACGTGATAAATAAAATTAATAATTTTAAACGTACATTCTTTACTTTACATAGTTTGAACATCCACTTTATTTTTAAAAAATTGTGGTTAGGAATTTCTTTTTAAAACTATTAAATGATATGTTACCACGCAACACAATGTAAATAATGATATAAAAGATTACGTACATGTAACATGATTGAAATAAAATCATTAATTTTCAAATAATTCATAGCGATGGATGAAAAACAACATTAAAATACGTAGAAAACAGCTTTGAAAGTACAACAGCTGTTTGAAAAATTTTAAAGTTCAATGATTGTTAGAAAGCATAATTGATTTCTCTACTCTAGGCCCGAATATAATTATATAAGTTAGAGGTGGAGGTTGGCTAATCATCCAATTAAGCAACATTAGGCTGGTTAACAACAATTCTACAATTAAACTAGCTTATTATTATATAGAGAATTATCAACCTTTTTAATTACCTTTTCCACGATTCTATGCCTATACAATATTTATAAATAGTGACCATAATTTACACCTTCAATTATATTTCAATTTTTAGCCTAAAATATTATGTTTCGGGTCAAATATTTTACTGCAAAATGCTTTCTCTATACTAGTCAAATCGATCCTAATTTTAATCAAAATTAGGGTTCACTTTTTCTATCTTCCAATTACACGAAAAATGTCAAAGAACATCCTATGATATCATTTCAATAACACATTTTTCAATAAATAACAATACACGCAAATTCAAAATATTTTCTTATTTTGAATCACACATTTTCCATTAATACATTATTTAAGAATGCATTTTTTTAATACAAAAATGGGGCTCAAACAAGCCTATATTTTGTTTGAACAATAAATAGTTAGGTCTAAAAATTTTAAAGAAATAAATTAATTTTTTTAATAAAATATTTTTTGACCTTAAAAAAACTGTTCTAAGAAGTCCAAATTTTTATATTAATTAAAAGCTCTCGCTTTCTCTACGTTCATTGTCATTACAAGAAAATGGCCATTGTCATTACAAGAAAATGAATTATAATTACTTTTTCCCTCTCTACTTTTTCTCTCCCTACTCTTAATATCATCAGCTGATAGGCTATTGTATAGGCTCATCATACCAGACATGGCGTTTCCGGACCACCATCTCTCTCAAGAAATGGCCCTCCACCACCACTTCCCCGACCACCACCACCAACAGTCCTCCGCCGTCTATCAGCACCACCAACACTCCTCCCCGGACGGCCATACTAAACCACCATCTACTTGGCTCAATAGCTCTATCCTCCAATCCCACCCCCACCAGTGGCTCTCCACTCAAAGTCAACCCAGCCCACCAACCACCGCCGACACCGCCGAAACGAATGTCAGCGGCGGTGATCGTCATCAAGACAGCGGCGGAGGAGGAGATAATAATAATAACTGGGAGAAAGAGAAATGCATGGCGGATATTATGAATCATCCTCTGTATGAACAACTACTGTCGGCGCACGTGGCTTGCCTAAGAATAGCGACGCCGGTGGACCAGCTGCCGAGGATCGACGCTCAGCTGGCTCAGTCACAACAAGTGATGGCTAAATACTCTCTGTTCGGACAAGGTCAACAGCCCCTTGATGATAAAGACCTCGACCAGTTCATGGTACTGTTCACAATTTACTTTATCCTAGTACACTTGTATCTTACGGTGTATACGTATAACACATGTATATATCTGTGAATCTGTGATTACGAAGCTTAAACTTTTGCGTGTTGGGCTTGAATTCTTGAGATGATATTGTGACAAACTTGATTTTTTTTTTTTCGAAGATTTTTTTTTTCTCCTTTAAACGGAGAAATTTGATCGCTCTCTTTTGGTTCAAGTGTCAATCTTGGTTCTTGGATTAATTTTTGTTCCATAATCAACACTGATTAGGATCTATAAAATGATTAGTCTATTGTACCTCCCTATGCGAGTAAGCGTGTGTGTGTGAGAGAGATGAATAATATATGATTCTCGACTCCAGTAAATTATTCCTCTATTGGGTTTTGAGGTGTAGGGAATAAATAATTTAAGTAACTAGCATCAAATTTTGATTATACACTGATTTTGTTAGCTACTGATAACTGATTTTCATTCTTGATGGGCTATACATACACTACTTTTCCTTTACTGTCGTAATAATTGTAATTCAATCTCTATTTTATTGCTTTGAAGAATCTGTCCTGATGTAATTCTACTTTACTCATGACTTTTTACCCTGGTTTGTGAAATTGATCTTTAGCTTCGTTAGACTTGCATGTCCATTTTAGTTCTTACATTCGTACAAGTTATGATCCTCATAAGTGTGCAACTCCTGATGTCAAGGAGTGGGTGCATATTATCTACAAGAAGCTAAACTCGTCTTTTGGCGAAGGAAACAGTTGAATTCTTTTTTAAAATTTGGCTAATTTGTGAACAGTTCTGCGGATAGGAATCCCTCGTAAACTTCCTCCCATGTTCGAATATTTTGTGTCCTGTTCAATTGCACAAGAACATAGTTAAGGTCAATAGTTTTACAAGATGGTTTCTTGCAAGTCCATGAAAACTGCTAAAATCTCATTTTTCCCAAGTTATATTTGTTTTCATGAATTTATCCATTCTTGTTCTGCATACTTGTATTTCCATGTATAGTATGCAGCCTTGAGCAAGACGATTGTCCTCATTATTACCTATCAATCGGCGGTCTTTCTTGTTTATATTTACAGAAACACGAGTTCATGATGCAATCTGTTTGCTAAGTTTTCATCTTAATCTTCCCTTTGTCTTTTCTTTTATTCTCTTGTTCTTTCTGATGTAGACGCATTATGTTCTATTGCTCTCTTCCTTTAGAGAGCAACTGCAACAACATGTTCGTGTTCATGCAATGGAAGCAGTCATGGCTTGTTGGGAGCTCGAGCAATCTCTGCAAAGCTTGACAGGTGATCGATCATCTTAATTTTTCTAGTTTTTCTTTACCCAATAAAAATTCGGCTCGAGTTGTGTGGTAGAATGATGCAAACTATGCAATTTCTTTCCTATTTTTCTTCAATCTACCTACTAGAATTTGCATTTATCACACTTCCCGCATTTGATTTTCACTTGGAGCACATTCATTCAACTGATGTACGATCCTTTTCGATTATTGCTTGACAGGGGTACCACCAGGTGAAGGTACAGGAGCAGCCATGTCTGATGATGACGGTGAAGAAACTAACTTGTTTGACGAAAGTCTAGATGTATCAGATAACATGGGATTTGGTCCTTTAGTGCCCACTGAAAGTGAGAGGTCCTTGATGGACCGTGTGCGACAAGAACTGAAACACGAGCTCAAACAAGTAATAAACCATTAACTTTACAGTTTACACTATGTTCATGTAATCATTAGAATTATTTAATGTAGTCGGATTTCTTCTTTTAGGGTTACAAGGACAAGATCGTGGACGTTAGAGAAGAAATTTTACGTAAAAGAAGAGCTGGAAAACTTCCTGGGGACACTACATCTGTCTTAAAAACATGGTGGCAAACTCATTCCAAGTGGCCATATCCTACGGTAAGCATAATTACAGAACACCACAGATGCTATGAGCTCAAAACATTTAACCCCGTTGAACTCACTGTTGACATATTGATATCCTCTACTCTAATCTGGGCATGAAGCTGTATTTTCGTTTACTAATACCAATGTTCTAACTTGTTGGTCGGAACGGAAAAACCAATAGTTAAGAATTGATTCAGTCCTGACATATATCATGCATATCCTTGACATCTTAGAACCAAATTTAACCTCCGTTTGAAATTTTTTGTACTGTGAATAACAGTTCTGTTGTACTGGTCTTTTCAGGAGGAAGATAAAGCAAAACTGGTGCAGGAAACTGGATTGCAACTAAAACAGATCAACAATTGGTTCATCAACCAAAGGAAAAGGAATTGGCACAGTAATCCTTCATCATCAACTTCTCAAAAAAGCAAACGCAAGAGGTAGATTTCAACCCTTGTTCTGCCTAATCAAATACTTGTATGAGCCATACACAAACTTAATTTTGAGATTAAATAATAGTGCAGGTGACAAAGCAACCAACGAACGCTTAATGTGAACGGAAAATTCAGATGGAAGACACATGTTCATCCTTCATGTTCATATACCACGCTCAGTTCCTACATCCAGCATGGCTGTTGAGGGAAGCATAATGGGACTTTTAGTTACTTTAGTGTTTGTAATGGTAGTAAATTGTTGTCAAGGAGACAACGGGACTTGCTCTGCACTGCTGAAAACATGC
>CAIGRP010086769.1:0-26022 GCA_903798385.1 Fraxinus cuspidata | reverse complement strand
GTATAATGATTAGCAAAGATTTTATGCAATTATTAGTTTGGGGTGATTTTACTATTGTAAGGAGATATAGATATGAATTGGAATTCCATGTGTGTAAATTCTTGTGTGAATTGTCTTGTACTAATATGATGAAAATTAGGTGAAAATATGAAGTTAGGGTTGATTTTGAGAATGAGTGTTCCACTAGGGGCATTGCACTAATCATGAGAAAAAAAGAAAAAAAAAAGGAAAGAAAGAGAAAAAAAAAAAAAAAGCTATCTCATTGTGAAACGTCTCTTCGAAGCATTTATGACTCGAGTTATTAAACCTGCAAGGGTATTTAGAAACATGGTGCCCTATGTTCATGTGACTTGGGAGTCATTAGCCTAAAACTCGTTATAATGGTTATTTAGAAAGTTTAATAGGGAGTAGTCTACACATAAGATAAAAAATAATAATTATTATTATACATTGATTAAGTCACAAACACATATTTGAGAAAATTAGATCTTTAACAGGGGATTATTAGCCTAGTTGAGTCTTGGAGGTTGAAGTAATCAAAATTTGGAGAATTCTTATTTGTTGAAGTATCGACTTGTAATTAGTGAGATCCATCTAAGATAAAGAGGGTGGGGAATTGATATTAAGATTCAGCCTTAGATCACACATTGGGAAAAGAGTAAAAATATAAATATAAATTGGAAGTGTGTGAATCTTACGAGTGATGAAAGTAAAAATTTGACCATCGAAGGTTGGGAATTGAAACAACTCGTGAATTTATAGTGTTTTACTTAATTCTTCACACACGCACCACTTTTGAATTGGAAAAGTTGATATTGATTTTGGTAATACGACCTTGAAGCTGTTTATAGTTTTGATACAGTGATTTCAATCCTAAGACAAAATGGTAGGCTGTCTAACCAAAACATTTTGCATGTTTGTGTGTTTGTTAAGCTAGGTTATGATTTTATTTGAGGACAAACAAGTGTTTAAATTTGGGGGTATTTAATAAGTATATTTATACACTTATTTGGACATAAAATTATAGACATTTAATTGTTCTTTTGAAAAATTATAGCCGAATTTATTGTATATTTTATTTATTAAGTGAAACTCGATGAAATGAAGTGAATTTGAAAGAAAGAAGTTATAACTGGCGAAAAAGGTGGCAAGGTCCAAAGTTTGGGGACTAAAGTATAAATACTCAAAGTTATGTCGAAGCTCACGATGAAGATTCAAGAATGCTAGGGGTCAATTGGATGCAATTAGAAGTAAAAAAAAAAAAGGAGTGAAATATGGACACAAATCAATTTTCAACCACACAAGTATGTTCCAGATTTTTAGCTTAAGATTGAAACCCATTTTTGATATAGTAAAGTTCGAATTAAAAACAAGCTATTCAAGTAAAGTTATAGCCCTTTGAGTTATCTTTCCAACACACTATAAATTACCTTAATCGGATATCGGAAGAGAAAGTTAAGACAAAAACACTAAAGAAGGCACAGAGTGGAATCAGCAAGTGGCACCTAGGCACTCACTTTCGAGAAAAAGACCAATTTCGTGGCAGCACGGCACTACTACATAGCGCCTAGGCGCTACCCACCACCAAAAATGGGTTTTCAAGTGCAATTCATTTTTTTAAAAGCCCAATTGAACTTAAATTTGTCCAAGACTTAAAGAATACATAAAGACAAATTTTGTTCCACACAATTTGGGGGAGAGAAAAATATATAATCATCAAGATCAAAGAGAAAACATTAGTGTTTGAAGACTTTTGAGATTGAAGAAGAGGTTGAAGAAGATTCTTGGTACAAGATCCAATTTTTTTCATGATCAAGATTTCAAAACTTGGTTATAAACTCTATGCTTTTTGTTTTCTTTCGTTATTATGAGTACCCAAATTCATAGGTAAGGCGAACAATGTAATCTATGCGTGACCATTTATCTTTTTTATTCAATATTCTAGTTTTAAAATGAATATTTGTTGATTTTATTCATGAATTTAATGCTATAAATTCTTTGGTCAATTATTCATTTGTGAATCTATTACAAATCGAGAGGTGAGTTTTAAATTTAGACCACATAGTAAAATTCGATAATTTAGTATAACGTGTAGAGATACATATACTAATTATTGTGATCATTAGATAAATTCTTATAATTAATATTTCGTTTAACTAAGATTGATTCACGTGGAGATATGGAATTGAATTAGTTAAATAGATTCAACGAGAACTCGAAATGAGTAAATTGAATACTTTAGAAAAATTCTACCGAACACTACAATAATAATGAATTTTGATTGGCGAATTAAAGGAGATTCATAGGTAAAATTGTAAGTCCTACCATCGACATTCATACTTTTAAAACTCAAATTTGATAAATAGTAGACGTTAGATTAATTTAGTTTAGTTAGAATAATTCAGACACCATGCACAAATTTTATTATTTGATTTCGATCAATTTCAAATTGGAATAATTTAACCAATTGTTAGATAGTAGTCTTCGTGGGAACGATATCCGGACATATTAGTCAACTATATTACTTGTTACGATACCGTACACTTGCGATAGAAAAAACGTAGCAAGCCTTAACAACAAGGCTTCTTTCTAAAATGGGGCTTCCCTATGCATTTAAAGCGTCTCCCTAAAATAGGACTTTGCCTTTGCAGTATAAGGTGCACTGCCTTCCTAAAATGGGACTTCATCTCTACTTCCAGTCTTCTCCTTTAAATGAGATTTTGCCTCTAGATTCAATCTCCATGAAATGGGATTCCATTTCTACGTATAAGACTTCTTCCTAGAATGAGACATAGCCTTTTCTTCCAAGGCATCTCCCTGCAATAGTACTTAACTTATCATTTTAAGACTTTTCCGTAAAATGGGACTTCACATCTTCATTTAAGTTCTCTCTAAAATGGGACTTGGCCTCTACATTTAAGGTCAGCCTAAAATCAATCATACTACGTGTACATTCCAGTTGACATTAAGTTTGACATTCTAACACACGGCATACTTCATCTCCATTGATTTTTACAGCAATCTTTCACATTACTGACCAAATGTTGACACATAAGAGGTGTCAAGAAGAATATCAACAAAGAATGTACATATAGCTTAATTTCCCTAAAATGATACTTTGTTGGGAAAAATGAATTTGTGTAGATAAATTATCAATTACCATAACATCAAAATATAAATGTAATTTAACAATAACATAATAGAAAAATGGGAGATTTAGACTACAAGCCTTTAGAAGTCATGTCAAGTGTGCTGTCATAAAGTTATGTGGCCTTACCTTCGTTGTAACAACCAAAAATAAATTTTCATCTATTTCATCTCGACATGTTTTGTTAATTTTGAGATACTGAGGGACTAATTTAAAAATAAGTTTTGTCAAAATTTTAGTTCTCGGCCAAATAATTAAGTATTCATCTAGCGAGAAATTTCATATCGATATTGAGCTGTTTCGAAGCTCCTAAGTTATTGTAATATAAAGTGAGTCCTATTTTAATTGAGGTTAATCAAACAATCAACATTTTGGCAGCCACTTGTATCATGATTGGAATTTGACATCTTGATATTTTTGTTTGAATGGAGGATAATGTGGAGTAGTTTTATAGATTATCCATTTGTTTTCCCGGTGATCCAAATTAACTAATTTCATCTTTGTAGCAAGGATTTCGTGTACTTTATTTCACTACATGAAAAAAAAAAAAAAAAATCTCTCATCTAATTAATACATTTTCCTAGTACTATTATTTGAAATCAAATTCTATCTAATTTTTACAAACGGTTTTAAACTTCTGGTTACATTTGAATTCCAATTGACATTAAGTTAAAAGGCATTTTAGATACAGATACATGCACAAACAACAGACCCACTAAAGAAAGCATTTTTATGTTTAAGATTTGGAGAGGAGTTATGTTCGACGTAGTCACCATCTTATCACTACAACTAAGGTAGGATCCCTACGCAAAGTTGTTGTTATATGAATTAAATTTTCATTTAAGCATGTTATTCGTTATATTTGTTTATGAAGTATATGAAGTTTTTTTAAGAGTTTCTCTTAAATGTTGACGCAAGAAAGATTACATGTTTAACTGATGGTTGCAGAAGCTCATCACAACTTTAAGTTTATGGGTGTGTTCAAGCACATTATTTTGGAAGAATGTATTTTAGAATAGTAGATTGATGGAGAATATGTGGTTAAAAAATAAAGAAAAGTTATTGATGTGATGAAAAATATTATTTTATTGAAGAATGTGTGGTTGAAAATAAGTAGAAGAATGAGAATGAAAATTTAATGTGGATCAAACAGGGGCTATATGTTTAACTGATAGTCGCAAATGCTCATAAGAACCTTAAGTATATATGTTAAACTGATGGTCGCAGAATCTCATCAAAACTTAAAGTAAATCGTTTGATCATCGATTTGCATGTTAATGAATTAAATATGTAAGGATGCATAATTAAATGATTATATGTTCATATAGCATGCATAACCTACTGGGTATTTTTTTTGAGATGCATTCTCATATTTAACATTTTCAGAGTAATTGAAGATCCAGCGGTGGCTCAACATATGCCATGTTATTTTTTTTAATCTAATTCTTAGTTTTTAGATTGTTACTTTTATGTTTAATAATCATAGGGGTGTTCCAGGAATTTGTAGTTTAAATTCATATTTGAGACAGAAATTTTAGCCCTTATTTGGCATCCATTTTCTTTAATTTTTTTTAATCTTTTTTCATTTCAACCACACATTCTCCAAATAAAATAATATTACACACAAAATTAAAACTTTTCATCACTTTTCCACCATACATTCTCCCATCAATCACTATTCCAAAATTTCTATTTCAATTAAAATGGATGTCAAACACCCACTTAATGTTTGAACATGCGGTTTAGTAAATTTTAGAATTTTTCCACTGTTTAAAATGGTGCCATAGTCGATATGTTTAGAATTTTAACATGTTTTTAATTGAAAAATAATCCCTTGTGAGTTATCTATCATATGCAACTGAAATAGGTCGATTTCCCATAGAATTTATTATAGCAATTTTAGTAAACAGTGACAGTCAAAGACTAGCTTGTTCGAAAAATAAATTTGTGCTTCAAACGTTGTCGTTGAGATTCCAGATTTTTATATGTTGTACTTATATGAGTTTCACACTATTCTCTAAAATTTCATAAATTTTCGTCAAGGTTTGCTAGGTTAAATAATTTTTTACAAGCTCACTGTGAAACTGTAGAAAAATGTTTCATCTTTTTTTTTTTTTTTTAAACTTCTTCCAAATTGTTTTGTTCCGAAATTTTTCTAAGCTCATATGTTTAAAAAAATGGTTATGATTGTATAGTTTGAGTAAATAAATTCTAATTTAAAAACTTTATTTAATCTCTTATTTTAAAGATTAATGTTAAAGAACTCACTCTTGGTAACGCATTGGGTTATTACAGTCGGGGAGTTACATTCATGTAGATACTTTCGGCACTACACGGGTCTAAGATAAAATCCATATGACTTACAGTAGGTTCTCCTTCTATGAACACGACCACAGAGAGATAAAAAACAAACATTTATCAAGTTTCCAAAATATAAAAAAAATAATATAAAGTATAAATGCAGTATATTTCTAATTTGTGTTTTCCATATTACATGAAATAATGAAATCACTATCCCTTTTATAGATACAAATTCAACCCCAACAATCATGAATATTGAACCAATTAAAAATTTAAGTTATACACAAGGAATTATTACTTTTAATTTCTTTTTATTAAACTTGAAATTAAAAATCAAAACTGAAAATTAATAAATAAGTATGAAAGTTAAAACTTTTTATAAGTTACAACAATCCCCACAACTTTTAATTTTTCAAAACAGATAAATACATATTATGTAGTGACAATGTTATACTGTGCAATAGGTGTTGGTCTTTTGGACTTAAACCTCATTTAGTGATAATAATTTTAAGAGTGAGCCATAATGGATTAAACTTTGAATTAGGTTCCTTTGGCCAAACTTTGATTGTCCCACACACAATAGCATTGTTAATGGCCACGCGTTTTAATCTCGATTCTAGAAAAAGTATCCAGGGAATAGTCCAATCTCATAGCCATGTCATCATGACAACTCTTACATAGGTGAATTATCCAAGGATATGTGTGACCCACACCTCGCAAAAATTCTTGCCTCGGTACTCATTCAACGTTAAACTTTCTTCACGAGATCTCCAATCACAAAGGTTGACGTCCTTATGGGCTTAAACACATCCCCTCGATGATTTATGTATATTCATCCCAGACTACAATTTATTTAAGTCCCTTTTGGACAATAATTTGGTATCATCAATATTTGCAAGCTCTTATTCTTCGCTTGCACTTCTATACATCTGCAAAATCTTCTAAGAAATTTTCAAAATCTAATCAAATAAATATTAGAAATTTTAATACTGACTTTAGTAACATGTTTGGGCCTATGCATCCATCATACTCTTGCATTTCACGTACAGTTCTACAATTTCATTTTTAACACTTTTCAAAGTCAGTTTTTCCAACTAAGAACAATAAAATATAAGGTGTATCTATTTGAAATTTTAAACACCCCCACATTTCAAAGATATGATTTTTTATCTTCTTCTATTTAAACACAATAATTCATCCCCAAATAATGTACCAATATTCATATATTTACAAATATAACATTGATCTTTATAGTCGATTGAGACTATGCAAGTATTAATCATAAATGCATACCCTACTCATACGTACACATTACATATATTAGTGAGTATTAAATTATTAATTATCATCATCATGGTTATCGAGTTGATGTTAATGTTCATGGATATTTAGCACACAGATCCAATTTTTTAAATACCACGTGACATTTGGAACTTCTTTTCCGTAATGACATTATCATTAGGGTGATAACATGGTTTATTAACATTAAGACTTAATAGCAGTAAAAAAATAAATGAACTGTACAAGAAAAGGCATCATAATTTTTATAACTGCAATTTTCAAAATAATATGCATAATAGAACTATCTGTTACCATTTCTAATAATATTAATTTATAAATTGAACCTATCACCAATAATTGGCATGAACAATATCACATTTTATAACTAGTAAGCTATTGGTCCTTTTAGTTGTTCGTGTCATTTGGTTAGCATAAAAATAAAGAAATATGGAAAACATGAATCCATCTTAATGAACAAGCTCAACCAGTTCACCAAATTATGACACACAGGTTAGAAGGTTCACTGCTACAAAATATATGAAAGTAAATTTTCATTAGACTAGCTTTTCTTCTTCTTTAAAAAAGGAACTTTTCTCTTCATGGAGACACTGGGACTCTCACAGGACACTATGGAGTTGTCTAAAATTTACCACAATCTGCATTGTGCATAAGCAGTCTTTAGCAATTAGAAGTCCTGGGCTGAAGACTTATTTAGATGATATTAAATTAATCTGGAAAATACACTTAGCTAGTTTATCTAAGCTACAAAACTTTTAAAGTTTCTAAAATTGCTTGCCTTGTTTTGATTAGAGTATGTATATGTTCATGTTCATGTAAGCCTCGAGAAGAGAGAAGATATTCTGCAACACTAAGGGCCTGTTCTCAGGTTATTTTCAGTTTTCAGTTTTCGAGAACACTGAAAACACGTTTACTTACATATTTTCAAAAACGAATTTCCAAAAATGAGTTTAAAATTTACAAAGAAAACGGAATACGCCAAAAAAGTCGTTTTGACTATTTTCAGTTAAAACCAAGACAAAACTTCATTTTTTTTTATTTTTATTTTTTTTTTGAAAATAATTTTTGAAAATGACAAAAAGAACGCATTTTCAGCAATCTCAAAATGGACACTCAAAACACAAAATCCAAAATGAAATCAAAACTCAAAACTAAAAATTGAAACACGAAAAGAACAGTTTTTTCAAATACTCATATTTTCCAATGGATTGAAGAATCTTGTAAATTTAGTTTTGCATAAATGTACTAGGGAACTTGGGGAATCTCAGAAATTACTGTAACATGTTTCCTTAGATACAGATAAAACTTGGTTCAAGAAGCATTTATCCAAGTTTTTTTTTTTACATTAAAAATTTTATTTACTTGGAAGATGTTAATGTTGGGAAATTATTTAATTTTCCATGTGAGTCGACATACGTAATTAATTGAAATGTTATCTTAAAGTTAAGTCCAAAATTATGATCTAATAAAGAATTAAATAATTGAGTTTTGGGCATCTAAATAAAGTGTGGGACATATTACATGTATAGAGACCAGATCTATTAGGGTTTGTATTTGACGATAGATCGAATACATGTGGAACTATATATAGAGTTATGGTCCCCAATTCATATGGGAATTTTCATTCTTTGTGTCATCACATCAACACAAGAATACAAGAGAAAGCATATTGAAGAGGAAGATTCATAAACCCACAATCAAGAATCATCTTCTTCTAAACCTCGTTATAAATCGAAGAACAAAAAATCATGATTCAAGATTCATTACTAGAGTTACAAATCAATGGATCAATGTATGTTCCGCATTAATTAAGTTTCTTGGTTATTTAAATGAAGATCTTGGCAAGTTTATAAAGTTTAAGTTTCATGAAAAAAATTTCAACAAGTGGTATCAAATCCAATTCATGTTGAATCATTGAGAATGTGATAATTTCATTATTTTCGAATTAAACAATTCGGATTTAGTTTTTTGCTAAATTTGAAAGTTTTTTCCGGCATCATCAAGTATTTCAGTTTTTTTTTTAAATAATAATAATACTTTGGGATGGCGCCGCTGGATGCAGCAGCCGACGTTAGTGATAGCAACAACGCTGAGCTGCCGCCGCTGTAGATTTCCAACATCAGCGACGCTGCTGCAGGCGCAGTGCTCTCCTGCCGGTGAAATTTTGAAGATTTCAGGCCCTAGTTTGCAATTTCATATTAGGGTTAGGTATTTAAAGTTTCAGCCCATTAAGTTTAAAGTTTTGGTGATTCAGCCCATAAGGTTAAAAATTTATCCAATTGGGCATTTTAAAGTTTCGGGTTTAATAATTCAATCCATAAAGTTTGAAAATTTTAAATAAACCCGGTAATTTTAAGAAAATTTTATAATTTAGCCCCTAAAAGTTCATAATTGGTTTAAATTGGCCCCTAAAGTTTTGAATAATTAATTTTTGGATCCCTAAAGTTTTTGAATAATTAATTTTTTACTCCTAAAGTTTTCAATAATTAATTATTGACCCTAAAGTTCAGGATAATTAATTTTTAATCCCTAAAGTTTTGAATTATTAACCATATGCCTCTAAAGTTTCTTAATAAAATAAAAGAATTAAGGATTAACAATTAAAATTAAAATTTAGGTATTTAAGATTTCTTTGGGATTACTAATTTTTCTAAATAAATTAATTGAAGCAACATGTTACCAAAGTGACATCTCTTACTTAAATTAATTTATTTCGAATATTAGAAAGGTTATGTGTACGTAATTTATGCGGATATTGATCAGCCCAAATGAATGTTAATATGTGGCCGAATTATTTACATACCCGTGGTAATAAATATGTGACAATCTATGTAGTACGGACACTTCAATTAGGGTAGTGTATTCGTATCCGACACATGTCGGACACGAATCAATACCGACACTTCTCAGATACTTTGCCATAATCATTTTTCTTTTTAAATTAGAAATATTATATATTGTTAATTCAAAATTTTTAGTAAGTAAGAAACAAGTACTCATGTTTAAAAGATTTCAACAAGAAAAATTAATAACAAGTATAAAACTAAATTTATATTAAATAAATGAAGAATTTTTAAGAATTTAATCAACGTGTCGATAACATGTCGTGTCTATACTATTTTAAAAATTGCGTGTCGGCGTATCCGACACGTATCGTGTCGGACACACGTGGCCGTGTCGGTGCATCATAGGTGACAATTATAAAGTTTTGTTTTATGTGAACAATACATCGATTCAAAGATAGGTTTATTGTCAATATTTGATTATTACACCATAAGTATCACTTACAAGTTAGTATTTCTATCCAAAAATTAAATATCAATGTTGTGCTCGATTTCTTATGATGGAGTTTACGATTATTTGAATTAATTAATTGTTTAATACGGATTCCTATGTGAACATGTTGATTAAGTACAAGTTTGCTATTCAATTAATCCATCAACTTCTTTCTACAATATCTGCCAACATCAATTCAATTCTTGTGCTAGAACCAAAGTTTAAGGGCTGGAAAGAGAACGTTCAGATCGTTCTTGGATACATGAACTTAGACCTTGCATTAAGAACTGAACAACTCATTGCACTTATGGATAAAAGTTCCATTGATGGAAAAAAAGAGACTTTGATGAGCATGATCGTTCAAACCGCATGAGTTTTATGATCATCGATTGTGGTATTCTAGAATCATTCAGGGACGGTATGTCCGATAAGGTAACTACTGCCAAGGAATTTCTTGGTGAAATTGAAAAACGCTTTGCAAAGAACGATAAGGCTGAAACTAGTACACTTTTGGTGAACTTAGTTTATCTAAGGTATAAAGGTAAATGTAATATTCGGGAGTACATCATGGAGATGTCTCATATTGCTTCAAAATTAAATACACTAAAGCTTGAGGTATCTGATGATTTTCTCATGCATTCGGTTTCGATTTCTCTTCCTGCACAATACAATCAATTCAAGGTCAGTTATAACTGTAAAAAAGGAGAAGTGGACTCTAAATGAGCTAATTTCATACTGTGTGCAAGAAGAAGAAATGCTGGAGCAAGATAAAGCTGATATTACTCACTTGGCAAGTACATCTAAGAACAAGTAATAAAGAATAAGAAAGTTGCATCTAGTTCGGTTCAAAATAAACAACGAAAGCTTGAAAATGATAAAACTAGCTATTACTTTTGTGAAATTTTGAGGTATATAAAGAGAGATTGTACTAGATACCACTTTTAGTGTGTAAAGAAAGGTACATTTCCCACTTTGGTTTGTTTTGAGGTAAATTTAGTGTCAATTCCTAGACACACTTGGTGGATAAATTTCGGTACCACTACTCACATAAGTGTATCTATGTGGGATTGCCTGAGCTGCCAAGTCAATTGATTCTAAAATATTCATCTATATGGGGCGATGGCATATTAGTTAAGGTTGAGGCTATAAGGACTTAAGGTTATCATTAAAAACTAGTTATTATTTGGATTTGAAAGATACATTTGCAGTTCAGTCCTTTTGGACGAAATTTGGTTTCTATTTCTACATTAGACAAATTTGGTTACTCTTGTTCAATTTGAAATAGTCAGTTTGATTATTTTTTTAATTCAAATATTGTGGGTACTAGTTCTATNTACTCTTGTTCAATTTGAAATAGTCAGTTTGATTTAATCTTTATCTTAATTGAAATCTTGTTGGTACTGATTCTTTATCTGGATATGATAATATGTACTTGCTTAATTCAATTATATCTTATAATGAAACCTTGCATGTAAATTTACGTTGTATTAAATGTAAATTAACCAATGAAAATTCCGCTTCATTATGACACAAGCGTTTAGCTCACATTTCTCAGAAGATAATTGAAAAAACTTTTGTCAGAAGGTATTCTTGATTCCCTTGATTTTTCAGACTTAAGTGTTTGTATAAATTGCGTTAAGGGAAAACAAACAAACATAAGGAGATTATGTGCCACTAGGACTTTGGACGTCTTGGAACTAACTTATACGTATATATGTGGGACATTCCCTTCGGCTTCTTGGAATGGTCAACATTCATTTATTACGTTTATAGACGAATTCTTCTCATTATGACTTCCTATATCTCATCTATGAAAAATCCCAAACACTGGACATGTGCTAGGCATACAAGATCGAGGTTGAAAATCAACTCAGTAAAAGAATTTAAAAAATCAGATCTTATCATTATCATAGTAGTGTATGATAGATATGACAGATCAGGAGAACAACATCCATGGCCTTTTTGCTTAATTCCTATAGGAATGTGAAATCATCCCACAATATAATAGGATCTTTCTAGGTAGGAGCACTAAAGATTGGAGCTTAAATTCTCAACGAAATTCCAAGTAAAGCAATTGTTAAAGGGTTACAAATTTTTAAAGATCCAATTATTAGGTCAATTTTCGAAATGGGAAATGTTCGATTCTTTGAGGATGTAGAGTTTGCAGGGGGAGATAAGGCTATAAGGTTAATGATTTTGTCTTAAATGAACAATATGTATATATTTCTTCTGTTCCAATTGATAATAATCACGATCAGGGACAAAATTTTGCTCCAGATCTTGTTCAAGAAGCAATTTTGGATCAATACAATATTACAAAATTCCCAATACACAATCAAGATATCGTTCTAAAAAAAACATACTCAAGAACCTCAAGAACAAATGTCATTAAGGAAATCCACTATATAAAGGAGAAAGGCATTTCTAGATGACTTTATAGTATTTCTATAAAAAAAATAAGGATAGCATGAATTGATGAAAGAAGAACTGATCAATCAACTTTCATCAAACCATGCAAAGGAAAAAATTTCAAGACTGGATTGATGCTATGCATAAAGAGATAAAGTTCATAAGTAACAATGACATTTGGGAACTCATTCCATTGTCTGAAGGTGCGAAACTCATTGATTGTAATTGAATATATAAAATCAAGAGGGATTCGAAGGGTAATGTAGAAAGATATAAAGATCGTCTGGTTGCAAATGGCTTTACTCAAGGAGAGACATCAATTACAAAGATACTTTCTCCAGTTTCAACGAAAGACTCTTTCAGATTATAATGGCACTTGTGGTACATTTTGACCTTGAGGTACATCAGATGGATGTAAATACGGCCTTTTTTAATGGTGACATTGATGATGCATCTTTTGTATTAAGGATATGGATACCCCTGCTACTAAGGAAGACACATTTAGTCTCAATTGATGCCCCAATGACAATTTTAAAGAAAAAGAAATACAAGAAATTCCATATGCTTCAGTAGTTGAGAATTTAATATATACTCAGGTTTGCATACGTCTGAATATAGCACTCATTGTTGGAATGTTAGGCAAATATTTAATTAAATCTGGGATAGAAATTTGGATAGCAGTCATTAGGTTATTCGGTATCTATAGAGAACTAAGGATTATATGATCACATTCAGGAAAATCAGACCAATTGGAGATTATTGGATATTATGATTCTGATCATGGAATATGACTGGAAAATATTGTCACTAGGCTGCATATTTTGGATGGATTTGAAAGACTACTTTAGTTATTCTGTGACAATAGCAGTCTTGTATTCTAATAGGAGCCTGATAATGTCAAAGTTTATAGACATTAAGTTCATATTTGTCAAGGAAAGAATTCGAAGTTATTAGATTTCTATAACGCATATTAGGACAAACTCCATAATCATGAATCCATTTACTAAATGGCTGTCACCCAAGGTCTTTCATGAGCATAATACTCAAATGGATGTTGCATCTTTTGATGATATGCCAGTTTAGTGGGAGTTTTTATTTGAGAGTTATCTATTTTAAACACATTTTTATCCATGGATATTCGGTTTATTTCACAAATAAAGTATTCAATTCAGTTCTACCCTAATTAAAGTTTATAGTTGATCTCATTAAAGGATAAGATAGGACCAGTTGGAAGTAAGCATGCTTTGATCACATTTCTTATAATTCTCATGCTACACATCCACACTTGATCTATGTTATTTGATTGTATTGACGTAGGTAACCATTGAGGGTTTAGTTATGATATTTGTAACAGAGACCGCTTTGATCCTATATTGATATAATCAATAGACGAAATTATTTGAAAATGCTTTTGGCTATGAAAGCAAAAGTTTTGAGCTCATAAGGTTTCACACATTTATAAGGTTACAGATGTGACCCAAGTGAGAGATTCTTGGGAAATTATTTAATTTGCCATGTAGGCCGACATATGCAATTAATTCTGTATAAATGTTATCTTGAAGTTAAGCCCAAAATTAAAGTGATCTAATAAAAAATTAAGTAATTGAGCATTGGGCATATAAATAAAGTATGTGTCGAATTATATGTGTAGAGACCGGATCCATTAGGATTTGTATTTGACGATGAACCGAATAATATGGAAATATATATAGGGTTATGGTCTCTAATTCATATGCGAATTTCTCATTCTTTATGCTATCCCATCAACATAAGAATAAAAGAAAAAGTATATTGAAGAGGAAAATCCTTAAACCCTCAAGAAGAAGATTTGGAGCAATTAAATCGAAGAACAAAATATCAAAATTCAGGATTCATTATTCAAATTACAAATCATCGCATTAATTAAATTTCTTGGTTATTTGACATGAAGATCTTGGTAAGTTTATAAAGTTTTAGTTTCATGAAAAAAATTTCAACATTTAATTGCCAAAATCAAATTTCACACTCCAGTGGCACAATATGTTAGTTTTCAAGTTTGTAAAACATAAATTAGATTAGCAATCACAAGCATGATTGCGAATAAATAAGTCCTTTTTATTCCTTCCTTGCGATGCTATCATTGCATACCTATCCTTTTCAATTGATAAGAAATCCCTAATTCTTTTTATATGCATTTGGAATTTGTATATATCAATTATCATACATTATTGAATTTCCTACTGTGCAAATGAATAAAAGGCAAATCTTTAGTAATCTGCTTAAGTTCTATACAAATATCATTTTACTGAAGAAATCAAATAATGCTAACAGTTACCAGCAACAAACACACACTTAAAACTCAGACCATCTTACTCAAGTATAGTGTTTAAGACTACCAAACTAACCCCAAAAATATTCATTATTATTCAAATAACAAGTCCAATACTTTTAGCAAACATATCATTCACATACATCAAATCAAGAAATTTTTGGGAAATATAAAAGTTTAGGAAGTCACATGAAGAACGCAATCCTAAAATCTTGTTTCCTCCCTTTCATGTGAATACTTTGAACACTACATAGTTCCATGATAAAAAGCCATGTGATTCACAACTGATTATTCTTCTATGATCATGTCCACAGGAAGATAAATAACTAGGCTTTTTCGAGTTGCCAAGATATAAGAAAATAGTATAAACCGTAGATTTAGTGCATGTTCAATTTGTGTTTTCCATGTTACATCAAACAATGAAATTGCCAACCCTTTTATAGGGACAAATTCAACCCCTACAATGATGAATATTAAACCAATTAAAAATGAAAGTTATACTCTAGGAATTATTAGTTTTAATTTTGTATTAAACTGAAAATTAATAACAATCTTTAATTTGAAAGTTAAAAACTTTTTATAGGGTAAACAACTTCATCTCTATATTCAAGCGTCTTTCTTAAGCCCTTGTCTGGGGCTAATTCTCACCAGCCGCACCTTTTGACCAAATTTTGCAGATTTACATTTATACCCTTTTGACATTTAATACACTAATTTTAAAAGGACATTTATGGTAATTTAATTAATTTTGAGTCAAAATATTGCGGCTGGAAGGGACCCACCTACTTTCCAACGGTACAAAATTTCCTTAATATATATATATACAGTAGTGTGCGCACGTGCGATGCACGTGTTAGAATTTAGTTGAGTCGTTAATAGTGTGGAGTGACATTTTTAAAGCTGTATACCGTCTTATACTTTAATTACAAAAATTAAAGGAGTTATTTATTTTGATGTTAAAAATTTATGGCCAGATAAAGGAATAACATTTACAATCACACAAAGTTTTTACTGATAAATATAGGTGATTACTTACAGAAATTTATACTTCATACATTATCAAAGAAGCTTTTCTGCTTAAATATGTATCCGACACATAATGGTCATAAGATGCAGGACTTAAGATTTTTAGGCAATAAATTAAAAGTTGTTTTTGCCATTAATCAGAGAAGTTGAGAATTTACAACAGTGTCAACGTCCATCCTCATTCACAATGCAATACCCTCGTATTTCTCTACTCCCTTACAAGTCTAATCCTTAATTTTGGAACAAGCATTACAATTCTGGACATTGATATCAACTTTTCTGTTTGTCGGGGTAGTACGACCTTTTCAAAATCTCCTGCATGACTACAACCCTTCCGTCTGATCAACTTTGCCGATGTAGCACGAGTTAGAAGTGGCTGACGTCCAATGACAATATCTTTAAGAAATAGAGGTTTTCAAGACATTAATAAAGAAGGAAAGTAATATAATTTTTGTACATAAATCATGATATCACATTTCTAAAAGAATAAATGAAATTAAGAATTAAATTTTTTTTAAACTCATCTTTAACAATATAAATATGAAACTGTTTTGTGCTTCAATTGCATAGAAATGTGGCTCAAGAAAATTAAATTCACATGAATTTCAAATGAATTATGACGTTTGAGAAATCAATATTCTTTCTTGAAGGTAACAATGAAATAGAATTCCTCCGTTAGACAGCGCGCCTGTAAGCTGTATGATTGTATTACATCATTTTTTTTAATTTAAAACACATGATACAAAATCAATTTTTTTTCACTCTTTAAATATCCATTATTCGTAAATAAATCGAGAAGATTTGATCGAACTTTTCGTGCGGAGATCTGAATTCTCTACTCAACATTTATTCTACACATAAGATTTGCTTCGTCAACGTTTATTCTTCCACTTTTCACCATTGGTTATTTTTAAATTACATATAAAATATTTTATTGTGAGAATGTACAGTTAAAAATAAGTTTGAGAAAATAAAAATAATATAAAATTGTTTTAATGATTGTCAAAAAGGGCCTTAATGCAGAAAGATTCTTATTTTGTTGAGGTGGCAAGATGTGTGTCGAATGGCCAACACCTGTGAAATTGTCGTTGAGAAGACTAAAAAAATGTTGACTTATTCTTTATGAGCCAGAAAAGATATATAATTTTTATGTATTATTGAAGAGATATATAATTTTGGTTATGACTTATGAAAACGTTTTAACTTATAGAGGATTGTTAAGCTATGGAATCATAGTAGACAAATATTTTATTTTATATGGATAATGAGATCAAGAATTATTGGAGAACCCATATGAGGAAAACGGCACAAGAGAAGAAGAAAGCTATATCACCATCTTCATCTTCTTCGTCCTTCTCATCGAATAGCCCTACTATTGAATTTGGCTCAGTTACAAAGAACAATGAATGTGATTTTTACGATACTGGAGGTCCCAACATGCTAGATAGGAATGATTTTGAGGTGGACATGGATGAAATTTGGAAAGATATTGAAGTGTCTGAAGGAAATTGCAATATTTTATGCCAAAAAATTGTCTCTCCTACATGGGATTTTTGTCAAGACTCCTCCCTATGGCCAATGGATAAAGAAGAACAAAGCGAGATGGTCCTGCCAATGAGTGATCATTTTAACTCTTTCAATTACCTAAGAAAAAAAAATTGTTCATAGATTTTACTATCGAGGTCTCGTAAGGAGATTCTGAATTCACTTTCTATATTCTGAATCAAGAAAGGTTGAAAAGGAATTTAACCTGTTTAGATATAGTATTCTCACTTTAATGTTATCCACTGAATGGCATCTATCGGCACCAGTTGAGAAGATCTTAAATTCTGTTGAGATTTGTTTTCTGAAGACCCTTTTTTCCGAAGTTCTTAGTTTCAAAGGCCTTCTTGTGGCAAAAAATGTAAAAGTTCAATTGTAGCCTTATTAAAGGTGCCCTTCCCATTTGGAGGAAAATTGGGGTAGATAGTAGCAAAGTTCATGAAGTAGACTGGACTACGGGCTCAACACAAGTTGTTTAAAACCTGTGGAATTTAATTTTTTATTTTTTCTACATACATGTCTACGCAAGATGCGGGTCCCTACAGCCAGTAGGGCTCTAGGAGCCACGTGTTCAGGGTTGCACCGTGCCTAGGCGGCGTTTATGCTGAGCCTGAGCAGGCCATCACATTTTGACACCTTTAAGCATATTCTATCGAAACGGAAGCACACGCCGGGTAGAGAGACGTGCATCTCTGTGAGGCACGGAGACAAGGCCGTGTGCTCCGTGCCTCACGATGTCTCCCCTTGAATTTACACGGAGGCACGCGACGTGCCTCCGGTTTCTACAGAGGCACGATGATCTCTCCATGCGCGTGCCTCCATTTCTACAGAGGCATGATGATCTCTCCGTGCGCGTGCCTCTGTTTCTGCAGACGCACGATGATCTCTCCGGTGCGCACGGAGGCACACACCGTGTCTCCGTGAGGCACGGAGACATCGTGTGTCCTGTGTCCGTGAAGTACGGAGACACATTGTCTGCCTCCATTTCTCACAGAGATGTGAGGCATAGCCTGTACTTCCGTCACAACCTGTTTTTTTAATTTTTGGAGATATACAGTTGGGAAAGGAATTTCGAGAAACGGAGGCACACCGGAGACACTGTATCTCCGTGAGGCATGAAGACACGGGCGTATCTCCCTGCCTCACAGAGATACGATGTCTCCCCGTGAAACACGGAGACACCCTGCTGCCTCCGTTTCTTACGAAGATGTGAGACACAGCAAGCACACGGCTAGCCGTAGTCGTGTGCTGATAAGACAAACTCAGATAAAGGAAATCATTTACAATCTGTGTATGTATGTGTATAGAAGTGAAAAACCAGAGAATACGGGAAGAAGTAAGAGAAGCTAGATATTAAGAGAAGCTATATATTAAGGCAAAGTAAAAAACGACATCGTTTTGGTTGACGACAGGAAAATTCAACACGTGTAAAAATAAATCTACCTCTTTTATATAGTTAGGATATGGTGAGAATCGGCGCAGACAATGGCTAAACATTTAAGGTGTCTCCCTGAAATGGAAATTTGCCTCTACATTGAAGGCTCCTCAAAGGGAACACCACGCCTCAACAATTGAACTTCATTTCCCGAATCATAGTCTAATGCCTTATATGAATATTTATTCTTGGACTCGGAGGGATCTGTCGCTTCGAACACCGCATAGCCTCAGCTCCAATAAAGCGAAGACATCATAAAGAGTGAAGACAAACGCTTCTTCAAAAAGGAAACTGCAAATTACTTGTCCTAATTTTTAAACCCAAGTTGGCTTGGAGAAAATTTTTATAGCGCTAAGATTTATCCAAAACAAATTATATCAAACAAAACAAAAATATGATGATCGGAATGATACAACGGTTAAGAATTTGATGTTGCCTTTTGGTTGATTATTAGTAATATTTTGAAAATAACTAAAGTCAGAACATGACCTAGAAATTGAACTCTAAATTAATAGTTGTGTCAAAGGGAGAGGTGATGACGGATGATGTTCCATCTCCTACCTCGTCATCTTGAGTTTGACTTAGCTCAATCATTGACTGCCATCGAATCCCCAAAAGGATATATGTGAAAGAGCAATCAAGAAATAACATTAGTGTGTTAGAGACAGAGGAAAACAATATGAATCAATTGCAAATAGAGGTTAATATGAGCTAAGCTACTTAAAAATAGGAAAAGTACATGAGAAAGATTTTACCTTTGCCGCAGAGCGTGCAAGATCCAACTAACGGAGAATAGAATAACTAATGTGTAGAAAAGAATGAAATTTGATCAGAGACAATAAAAATGAAACAAGTACCGTGACACTCCAATTTAAGAGCTAAATCCTCATTATAATAATTTCCTCGCCTCCAAAGCAAGGAATTATTAGACATAAAGCAATTGAGAGGAGCATGAGAGCTATAGAATGTATTGGAGTAATTACCCCTTTATCCATCCTAGGATGTCCACTTTCAAGATTAACAGAAGTATATTGATTTGTTCGAGGAGCATGAGAGCTACAGAATGCATTAGAGTAATTACCCCTTTAACTATCTTAGGATGTCTACTTTCAAGATAACATAAGTATATTGATTTGTTCGAGGAGCATGAGAGCTGTAGAATGCATTGGAGTAATTACCCCTTTAACTATCCTAGGATGTCTACTTTCAAGATTAACAGAAGTATATTGATTTGTTCGAGGCCCACCAGAAGGTGTTCTTGCAATATTTTTTCTCTTTTATGATGAGCTTGAGAAGAGCAATGTATATCTCATTGAGCAGTCTTGAATTCTTAAAAAAGAAAATGCAAAATAAATACTTGTTACAGAATATTCTTGTTTGAAAATAAAAATAAAAAATAAATGGATAAGAAACAGAAAGGAATAAAAAGGAATTAGTACGCATTATGAGCACACGACATGAAGATTTCAGATTTTGAAGTGAAAATATGTAATTTTGGAGTTATCGAAAATAATTAGGTACACTCTTTGTTTTTCCTGTTGGGTTCATTTCTTTTGGGATATAAATAATATGTAATAGCCAATTTGACTTGACTCATTTTAATTGCTCTTAAAAATTCATCCTGCAGACTGAAAAAAATTTTAGAAAGAAAGGATGAAATGAAAAGCAACTTTAGTGACATAAGAGGCTTCACTTACATACATATTCTAGTTCAAACTTTTCAGTTTGTATCTTTTGAGGAAGGTGAAATTTTCAAATATCGTTTTGCACGCAAACTGTTGATGGATATAAAAAGAGACATCTTTAATATGGAAAGGAAAATGAGAAAAAATACGTGAAAAGAGAATTGGTATATCAAACGAAATTCCTCAATTCAAAAGTAATAGCAAATTGAAAATAAATTTGGAGATTACATTTACATCCAACAATAATTAACACCATGCTTTTTGACAACATTATTGAAGAAGCATGAATAAGCCAGAGAGAATAAAATATGAATTTGAGATCAAGAATACCCATATATGATGATACATTGGATGCTATACCTCTATATATAACTTATAGCCCTGATAACCCATGGTTCAAACTGTAACACATCAGACGATATCTGCATGTTCTATATTGTAAGTTACAATTCTAATTACAGCAGTGAATTATTCTTGTTCATAACTAGACATATATCTGAAATTTTAACAATTCAATTGATATGAGGAGAGCAAGAAATTTCAAGAGTCATGATTTTTGTAAGTTAATATAAGGACGTCTCTAATCATATTTAAAAGCTTCAACGGGAAAAATTAAGGGCATAGATGTTAAGGTTAGCTGAGCTCTACAAGTACTAAGAGTAGCATATCAATAAGGCCATTAGAAAATATTCAACAAATAGTGTAACTTATGAAAAATATGTAAATCAAAAAGCCAGCACGCCACAACTCACACAACATAAGGCTTCCGATAAAGTACATAAAGTACGAATGCTTTCATTAAGAGATGTTGATACCAAGGTTGCTATTGAAAAGCAGTGTAAGGAGAAGGTATTTATGCTTCCACATTACACAATATATCACCATCATAAGATCATATCAGGGCTAGAACCTAATTCAAGGGAACATGAAATTCATCAATAGGTCCAATTAATTTCAAATATGTAATCTTATACTTTATTACATTGTATGCTAGAATATATGAGTAGAAGCCTATTGCAACCAATCAACCTCAAAATCCCATCTTAGCTGCCAAATTAGCACCAAATAAAATATATGAAAGTGATAATTTAACTTAATTACAAGTCCCAGGAGTTTTGTTTTAACACCTAATATACAATGATATCCACATTTTAATAGTAGCATTTGCACCTATCATGTTTTATTATATCACCTGTAGAAGCAGTTGTGCTATCAAAGTTCAGCATTGTCTTCCTACGAAATTGGGAACAGAACATAACCTTAACTTCATATGGGGAGTATTGCTTCAACTTCCTAAGATGTATGTAGAAAGGAAGAAACAAGCTGAGGCAAAATACAACATAAATCTTTGTCATTAGAAATTAACTACTGAAAACCAGAAGTACTGACCAAGGAATATAGTGAATAAACAAATAAAAGGACTCTTCACATATTCATCTATTATGTTAAAAATTCCTCGGACATGAATTACAAATGAAGAAAACAACCAAGGCAGTATAGACGTTGACCTGTAAAAGCTCCTTTTACATCATAGACCAGTTCTTGGCAGAATTAGATCCTGCTTAACCTAGATGAACATGGGCAAACCATATCTCACGTGAAACCAAAGGACTATGAAATGAACATTAATTACTTGGTTGTCTCTTTTTATATAGAGATGATGATAATCCTCATTCCATCTTGTAAATTATGTGCTTCATGTGCATCGTCTTGGAATAGGACTCAGGAAATATGTGAAGTAAAAGATTTATTATTTACATGCAAGTACTCGTGCATTTTTTGTCTACTCAAAGTGCTATCTATACTTAGTCTCTATACTTTTGGGCCACAACAACTATACAATTATAGGAGCAAGAGTACAATTTTCATAAAGCTAAATGTTATACCAACCGATTACCTGATATAAGACACTTGCGCGCACATCATAGATAGCAACACAATCTCTTTTAGCACCTTAGATTTTGGATCAACTTTTTGAAGATATTCAGCTATAACCAGAAGAGACCAAATGATCAAACATATAAATGCGTCCGGATGTCCAATCTATTTCATGACAAGCGAAATGTACCTGCGAAACATATTAACAAAACTAATGCAAGAATAAGTGACATAGGTAATGTTTCACAAACTTATGATTACTCACAGTTTTCTATGACAATAAAACAGTAGCAAACTCATCTCCACCAATAACATTTTATTGGGCTCAGTTCAAAAATTTCACCCACACTAAGCTTAGTGTGGCTCCACCACAATCACTAAGTAAAGCTCGGCTTGTAGACTTATAAGCACTTCTACGGTTGTACCTCATAAGCAATGCAGAAGGGTGAGTACTATGCATCTTTGAAAGCTTATCTAACTTGTAAAACCTATAAACTATTATATTTTATATTTTCAACATTCCTATAGATAAAATCGTACATAAACAGGCAATGGCCATAGTTGAATTTAGAACTTCATTTGCTTTTGAAGATGAGACAGTTATTTATATTATGGATTCCATTTCATCTCCTCGCTAATTTTTCTCCGACTATTACAATGATGGATTATTCTTAAATTTTTCATATTGAAAATGTCAAATTGGAAAAGAAATAGAATTTGAAACAGTATTCAGAATAGCTGACAATAATTTATGCTTTCCCTTATTTTCATTTTCCAATATTTTCTTCCCTCTTTAAGCCCATTAGCTTTGATTCCCAGAAGAAATTAAAAACTCAATTTTATTTCATAATTTCATATTCCTAAGAGCAAAAGAAATCACAAATTCAGCATTAGAGAACAACAACCGAATGAAGCTTCCATAAAATCCAATTAAGCCCCTGTTTGATGCACACTTTTTAGGAGAGAATACATTTTTTTTTTTTGTAATATGACGGTGAATATGTGGTTGAAAAAGAAGGAAAATTTATTGATGAGATGGAAAATATTATTTTATTGAAAAAAGTGTGGTTAAAAATTAGTAGAAGAATGAGAATAAAAATTAGAATGTGGCTCAAAGAGGGGCTAAACTCTTCCCAGTAAAGTGCAATCTATATCAAACCATATCCATTCAAGAAACTAAACAATTATACCACTAAACTACATTAAAACCAAAACGATAAGTATATAGAAATCCAGAATGAAGCACAGCAGTTTAACAGAAACATAGTAATATTTCACTAAAAAATTTTGCAGTGAACTAATCAAATCACTGATATCAATAAATAGAGAGTAGGTGACGAGCTAACCTTGAGAGAATTCTATTAGGTTCGGTTCACATTAAGCCCCGTTTTCTTTTGTTAAGAACTCAGATTTTTTAGAAAAAGTCGTGGAAGGAATTATAAGTAAAATAAGAAAATGGAGACAAGGAGAGCGTTTGGTATTCCACTACGGCTTTCTCTACCACCTCCGGCAGAATTAGACAAACTTGTGATTTTCGAATAATTTAATTTAGCAACCTTCGCCTCCTCAACCACCACATAATAACCAAAGATATCTTAAGAATAAATATAGAATTCATAATAAAGCTTAAATCAGATGGGGGAAGGGGGATGCCTTAATCTCAATTACTAATTACATTAACAAATGGGTATCTTTAAACATAAAATAACCTGAAAAATTTAATTGTTAATAGGAATTGCAAACTGACAAGAAAATGTGATGAACATTACCCATGAGAATCAATTTCGAAGCAGGTTTTTCCATGGTTGCGTGATCTGGGCTTGTAAACTGCAGCTCCAAGCTTGTGTTTTGCTTCAGGTTCGGATTCAGTAACTTTCGAGTTATAGATTTTCTTGGAAATTTTATTCATTTGGAATTTGAACGGAAATTAGCATAGCAGTTTAATTCTTTTCTAGGAGTAAGTACAGCGAATGTCGAAATTGGGGTTGATGAAAGGAAAAGCATCCGGTATCCCCGTATATTTGCCAGAGCTAATATTTTTTACATATCGAAAGGACCATTACACCCTCCAATTCGCAATCCGGTTCCTAGAAATGCCCTTCCATTCATAACTACAAATTATTTTCATTCACTGTTGTAGTCAAGGGTAGAATGGGAATTCCTATTTGCCTTGACACATTTCCAATATTGTACTGTTGGTAAGTGAAAGCAACTGGACGAAATGGAGATGAAAGTAAAAAAGAACGGTTTAAACCAGTTTACCTACAGTACGAACCAATACAGGTGTGAAGGGGACATAATGAACAGTAAAAGGTCATCCTCTTGTTTAAGGAATGTAGGATATATATGTATGTATGTACATACTAGTTAGATTAATATGTCACACTCAAGTCAAAGTATGTGTTTCATGACTGTAATGCGAAATTTTATGGTCAATAGCTCAATTGCAATAAAATAAGTTTAGAGCTTTCAATGTGAAAACCAATAAATTTTACGACTAATATGAATTTTGTTATATGAACATTACAATATTAACATTACTTGTCCACTTTAGCAACCTTGTTATTTTTAAGTGGCCTGTTCCACATGAGGATCGGGTGTTCCAAATCCCATCTTCCTTTTGTAGATCTATCAAAGTCCTGGCTCTTTCTTCTTACCAATCATTGTATATATATGTAATCGCATTAGGTGATTAATGATTTTGTGTAGCAACTTATTACTATTTTAAATATAGTACAATAAGATATGTACAATTGGCTACTCATACAAAATAACTATTCTCTCTCAAATAAGGTTTGGACATTGGGTGGGTCGATTTGGGTAGAGTCTATTTGAGCCTCATTTTTTGCAAAAAATGCATTTTAGAATAGTGATTTAATGGAGAATATGTGGTTAAAAATGAAAAAAAGTTTTGGATTTGCATGTAATATTATTTTATTGAATAATATGTGATTAAAAATAAGAATGATTGAAAAAAAGTTTTGGATTTGCATGTAATATTATTTTATTGAATAAGATGTGATTAAAAATAAGAATGAAATATATTTTGAAAGTAATGAAGACCAAAAAAGGGCTAAATCACCAATTACTGTTTGATTATTTTGTATATGAAATCATTCAAGTCCATGCAATTACTGGAATCGAACCCAAACACGAAGGTTGTGTTTGAGTTTGATTCTACCCATAACTTTAAAAAAACAAATTGTGAACAAGCTATGCAAATTATATTTATAATATCTGGCATAAATACAAGAAATAAAATAGTAACCAAATGCATATTTAAGCGATTTCTTAATCCATTATAAATATGTCACAAAATAGTATCAAATATCCAATATAATATCATCCAATTCCGGATGTAGCTCTACATGCACTATTAATATGCCACCAAAAAGCATCCAATTTCGGATATGGCTTTGCATGCAGTGCATCAAGAGTCGGCCCGTAAAATGCAGTCGAGATTGGCTACGAATGGAACGATATGATTCAAATATTCAAATGAATAAATCTTCTTAATTAGGAAACTTGCCACTTGTTGGATTGAATCGTTAAAATACTTTTAACATGACAAATTTGGTTAGAGTCAAGTACCCACGATTTCGATCCAAGAAACAAGAACCCTCTAGATTCGGTTGGTTCTCGATCCTAATTTTTTTGGAACATATGAGAATATATGGGTTTCGGTTTGGGAAAATGTCCCCCCCCCCCCCCCCCC
>CAIGRP010086766.1:0-22331 GCA_903798385.1 Fraxinus cuspidata | reverse complement strand
CTTTAACATAAATTTCGGGTCAAGAGACTTACTTGAAACGATGAATTCCAATATCTTTTGAATAGTTGAATCACCTTGCATTTCAAAACTCCAAAATCTACATTTTCATGTTCTCCAATGGTCCCAATCCCTATCACAATGGAAGATGATTATTATCGACAATCTAAGTGTCAATTTTTGTGAGATTTCATGTCCAAAATATGGTTATAATGACTTTTCAATTTTGGTGTGTATTTTCAAATGAATTTTCACTATTTTCATGTCATCTAATTCCAATTTATAATCATTGGAGGTTGTATGAGAGTAAATGATGGTTACATGGAGTTGCATATTTGATCTTCAAATTCAAACAATTCCTTCCAACTCTTTTAATAACTTGTAGGTCGGTCATTCCACGTAAGCAACCCGCGACTACCAAGTATTTTTCTAATAGCATAATTCACCGTCCTACCATCAATATCATCATCATGCTCCACCTCCAACTACCGCTGCTCACATGGACGCCGATAAGGTACCTTGCTTATACATACATTTATATGTTTGTTTTCTTGTCTTTTGCCGCCGCATTCTGTTTCCTACATGAAAATCGAGCTGGGTTCCTCTTGGTTTACTTCGATCTAGCTGAGAAGCTTCAGTTTTGCTCGATCTTTGCTTTTAATGCTTTGATGAGGATTAGAAGAGGTTGCCAAGAGAACATTCGTAGAATTTTTGGGCGATCTTGGAGTTTGTACAGTTCTATTGGCTTTTCTACTTCTAGGTTTGAAGTTTCAACCGGATTTTGGAGTTGTTTTCTTTTCTTGCTTTTAATTTCTGGGCTTAATGAATTCGTGTAAGTGTAATTGTGGGAATACGGAAATTAAGTGTCAAAACTTTGTGGTTTACAGAAAATTAATTGATTCAATTTTTAATTTTTTGCTTGTGTGGGGGGTTTTTTCTGTGTTGAAGTGGTATGAGAATTAGCAAAAGAATTTCAAGTCACGCTTTCATTAATTGTCTCTACGTGATAGACACGATGAAGACTAGATTTAAATACATACTACTGCAGTTTTCTAACAACTTTTAGATGAATTGGGGTTTTGATGTACTGATCTATTGTTCAGTTTTATTGTAGAAAAACTGGAAAACTGTACAGGGTCGGTAATTTCTGCCTTGTATTAGATTATATGGAAAAGGATTTACTACATGTAACAAATGTTCGGAATCAAATTTTCTATTGAAATAAGAATATATTTCATGGTTAATCATCAATGTTTCTTAATGATGATGGGTCTACGAAATTTGTTAATATATTCTTTACCCTTGTCATACTCCTCTGTTTCACCCTTGTAGTCCTGTAATTCTTTGCTTGTTATTTAGGTTTGTGTTATTGGCTCTATTTCAGGCTCCTGTCACTTTTTTAATGTATCAGGTAATTTGCATTGAATTTCTGGACTTTTCTTTGTCTCTTTCCAGTTCTTTTGTTTAACATGGTGGTTCGTTGATCTTGTGATGTCATATAAGTGTACAGATTGTTTTTCCTGTTCTGATAGGATATAATACCTGTCAAAAGTTTTAAATTTTGATTTTGGTAGTGAAATTCCAGGCATCTGCTCCATAATTTGTTTCCCAATTTTTGAACAATTTTGGATGTATACATCATGGTTGAGGTTTTGTCAGGTTCAAAATGTGGGGTCTGCAATATTTGTCTTGTTTAAGTAAAACTATTTAATATTTACTGGCATTCAATAGGTTCTTACCATCGTAAACACTTGTTACCTTTGTTATTTTACAAGCATTCATATATGTGTATGTTCTCTTCTTACTTAACATGTGTCTATTATACTAAGCTTTAAACACAAGTATGATGAGGAGATCCAGAGTCTCAATTTCCAAGTCTCACATGGCTATATAAAATTTGAATTTACTGTCAAGCACAAATTTGCTGTGGTTTTACCCAATGGCCGACCTACATATTGGTTGACACTTTCTCTCTCTTGAATCAGATAATCACTTCAAATTGGAAGATCAGATGTGCATAACCAGTAAAAAGAAGTCCCCATGCAAAAGGATAACTGGCTATCACGTAATCTAAATTGCCCACATGAGTTTGTTATTCACTTCTGCTATTTACTATTTTGTTCTGTTAATGTTGGATGCTAATGTCTTCCTAATTTTGGTGTTCGACGAATGCAGTTTTCCCCACAAGACCCAAGCAAGTTATTGGTCACTTATGCTGATTCACAAGTTAGAATTCTTAGCGGTGTGAATGTGATTGCAAAATACAAGGGTATGTATTCATTTTTTTCCTAAGTTATGGTAGATGAGTAGGTTGATGATTTGACAGTATCCGTCAACTATATCCTTAGTTGCAAATTAGTGCCTTTTGTACTGCATTTGCTTCTTCTATTTTAAGGACTTATGATTTTGGAGTCGTACTTGAGAACTTGAATGCCTTTGGACGTGAATGATTTCTGTTGCCAAATAGTCCAACCATGCTAACATTATGTCATTCTTTTAAGGATACGTTTTGCGCCCTTAATGAATTTTCTTGGTTCTACACACAGCTCCAAAATATTGGAATTAACTCTATTGGTTTCTATGCTCTAGGCCTTCGTAGTTGGGGGAACCAGATACATCATTCACTTCAGATGGAAGACCTATTGTCTCGGCTTCCGAGATAAAATGCAGTAAGGACCACATTTCTGCTGTGATGTGATATTTAAACATTCATTTATTGACCACAATTCTTCCCTTTTTTTTTTTGGAAATATATTGAATTTTTAGACGCTTCAGAATATTTTGAATCTGAATTTTGTATGAATATTGTGACATCTTGGAGTACAATTAATAGCGATTGTTGGAGTTGTTTGATATTATCATTTTCTATCTTATTTTGTGGTTGATTTACGCAAATTACTGAACGAATAAGAAAAATGTAAAATAAAAAAAATTTGTAAAATGATATATGGCAACGTTCAAAAAATGTTGCAAAAAATAAAGATATAAACATAAACAATAAGTAAAAAAACGTTGTAAAAAGTTATTAGCAACGTTTAAAAAATGTTGCAACAAAATTATTAGAAAAGCTCAAAAAACGTTGTAAAAAGGTTATGGCAACACTAAAAAAACGTTACAAAACGGTTATGACAACACTTAAAAAACATTGCCATATCGTTCTACTCTATAGCAATATCGAGATTTGCAACATACTTAAAAACGTTGCAAAAGGTTTTCGGCAACGTTTTTCGAACGTTAACAAAAGACTGTTTTTGTTGTAGTCAGTTCATGAAACCTAAATAAAGATCTTCGATGGTTGAAATGTAATGGACAATTTCAAGCAGGACTAGAGTAAAGACAATATACAAATACCACAATGCACTACTACTATGTTTTACAACTTTTTTCCTTCGATAGATTAGAAAAGTACATGATCCCAAAAGCATACGTCAGTAATTTGCTATATTACTTTACTTTAAATCTATAATTAATATATGGAAAAATAGATAAAACCGAAAATCAAAGTGAGCAATTCTTAGAGAGCTAGTCTACGAAAAATTTAATTGACAAAAGAGATGTAGAAATTAATCGATACATAAATCAATTTGAACAAAATATATCAATGTAGATTCTTAAGTTTGGATAATGTACCTTGGGATTACAAAATGAGGATTAAAGACCATATGGAGTCAATTGGACAAAAATTGAAGACGAATGACGGTAAAAAAAAATATTTTACTGCCTTGGGCAGGCACAATGGTAAAAGTTTGACCATCCGAAGTGGATTTCACTTGTCCATGCATTGGCAAGCAGATATACCATGTGAGCATGGGTATTTTGTGGACAGATGATGCGGATTTTCCTTTTGTGGTACAAACTCTTTTGTAACCCAATTTCAACACATTTCTTTACCTTATTTCGCCTCCTATAAATAGGAGACAAGGGCTAAACATCAAGAAAACTCTCTAGCCTCTCATACCACATCATATTGCAAAATCTATCAAGAAGAAGAGGCAAATTCATATATTTTAGAGAGAAGATCAAATCTAGCAAGGAATTGAAGGCTAATAATATCAACAACTTGAAGATTTAGAATTTGGAATTGAACATCAAGACTTCTTGTATTCATTCATATTCTGGGTGACATGTTTTCATTATTTTTCTTGTAATATACAGAAATGATGTCAGTCTAGATTATTGTTTGTATTAGATGTAGATGAAACCTATGTTTTCTTTTCTTTTCTTTTCTTTATTAATAGTTAATAGATTCTTGGTTTTCTTGATAGATATTACATGTTTTGTTGCATTACTTGATTGATTTGCCACTGATTACGTAATTAGTTACTTTTATAGTTCCGGGATGTTAATAATAGGTTAGAACTTTATAATTTCAACACAAGGCCAATAAATGTTAAGAATAATATGTATGGCGCGTAAAATTTGATTGATAATCGTGTACATATTTACATTACTTTGCATATGAATTCGAAATAGAAATATGATAGGTGATGCTCGTGATTTAACTTATCTCATGATTAATTACTATCTAGTTTCCTTGAGCTATAAGGAAGAGTAATTAGTTAGTTCATAAGGGGTATTTCATTGATTTAATATTAATACACTATCTCCATGATATCCTCATTTTCTTGCATCTCTAGCTGCAACTTGTATCCTATACTAGTTGGCATGCAACTTAAATAAATTGGAAACGCAGGTCTATAATAATAATAACGGACTCGCAGGTACAAAATAGATGAAATATTGCAGGTCTATAAAACAACAAGAATCAACTTAACTATTCAACACATCCACGTGGTCAAGCCCATAATTATTTATTAACAAAACATTTATCATATAAATACTTTCATCTATAATATCTAATATTATATGCAAATATGTTTCAAGTTTCAAGTAATTTCATCTAAATTAATTGAAACAGGGGATCAGAATAATTAATTAATCAAATTAATCAATTGATTTAATTAGAGGATTTATTTAATTAAAATTAAAAATTAATGAAATGCCAAATTAAAGTTCAACTATAATTTTAAAATTATAGGGAAGAATAATTTGATTAAAATCAAATTCTAATTAAATACCAAATTAAAGTTCAACTCTAATTCCATAAAAGAATTACAGTGGAACAATTTTATTAAAATCAAATATCAAATTAGAGTCTAGCACTAATTCCAAAAATATATTAGGGTGAGATAAAAAATTAAATATTAATTAAATATTAAATTAGAATCCAATTCTAATTCTAATTGAATTAACATTTTAATTCAGGATAAAACTTTTGCATTAAATAAAATTCAATTTATGATCAAAATTTAATATTTAAGTTAAAATATAATTTCAACTATAATATAAAAGTCGTTAAAATTAAATAAAATTTTAATTTGGGTAAAAATTAAAAAATATAGGTCAAACCTTTTTGAAAAACAAATTTATTCCATTTTCAAAATTGCATTCAAAACCCCTTTTAAAAATTGCATTCTAACCATATTTTAAATTAAAATCAGGCACTTCTAGTTTCTCAAATTGTAAATAGACCCTTACAATTGAAGGCAGGGGCATGCAATCTCATGAATTGCATACCAGGCCCCATCCCCAATCGACCAAAATCTTTAAAATTCTTTTTGTTCTTGAGCAGCGCCAACAGACTGCCTTTTGTGGTGGGAATCGCCACTGTCAATCGAAGGCATCCTGCCACCTGCAGCAGCCCGAAAGTGCTGCAATGCAGTGGTGACATTGTCACTGCAACATGTGGCAGGTGCCGTTGTAGAGCACAGTGGCTTGTCGCTGTGCTTTTCCTCCGATTCAATTTATTGACCAAAAATTAATTTTTCTTTTTCAAAACAAATTTTAAAAGATGAAAAATAATTTTCTAAATTAATATATTCAAGAAAAAAATAATCTGTCAACTTTTTATCGTTCCACCCTACTAACTATTTCTAATAAGCACAAAGTAGGCTCTGATACCACTGTAGAGAATTTACTTAACATGCACAGCGGAAGATAAACAACATTTCGATTACCACCAAAGATCTTCTTTGTATTTAGAAAGAAACTATGATATGAATTATACATTTATTAAATTCTGCAAACTCTTTTACTTATCTTAAACATGAACAATCACGGTCTGCAATCGACAGCTATCCAATTATCTAACCTCCAATGAAAATCCACACAGGGAAAAAGAATTAGAAAACTTGAGTTTCTCATAATTACTCTGATTAGTTAAACTTTGTCCAATAATTAGTCTAATTAATTAGGTTAGTCCATTAACAAGTAACCTAATTAATTGAATGTACAAGTATCCAACACTTGTCGATTAATTAATTAGGAATATCGTTCTTCTAGTTCTCATTTTGCGTGTGTCTATTATGTTCTCGATCATGATGATAACGACATGAATCATTATTTTGATCTAATAAGAATAAGATAAATTAAACACCCTTTTAATTTATTATTAACTCACCTAGATTAATCAATTCACATTCGTCGTTTTAAATTGGTATCTAGCAATGTGTCAGACAACACATGTGATTGGAAATATCACGTGGTATGATAAAACCAAACTTGTTCGTTTACCATGAAACAATAATCCCTTTGTTAATATGCGAGATGTGAAGTATGCCAATCTTGATTATCGATCATATCTTTCATTCCATTATTAAGTCAATGTAAGTAAAAAACACTTTTTGACATATGAGTACACTTTAACCAAGGATTTCATTATCAACTCAACTAAAAGAAATGTAAATTATAATCTCTTACAATGTAATAGTGACAAATTTTCTATTGATCAGCTACAACTTTTATATGATTCTTGACATACCATAATGATGTCGTATTAGTGAGTCTTGATAGAGCAACATCCAACATCACCAAAGTATAACTGTCTTTATATAAAGCACTTTGATGATCTCAAGTTGAAGGACTAATTCAACTACCGAATGCTATAGATTAACCACTAAAATTCAGATAGTTATCTGTGGATCTCTCCAGCGGGTTTCCAATGTTTTTTTTCTCATAACAAAACATTCACGTGTTCAGTGTCACCACAATTTAGCTTATGGGATTAGCTACTTACTTCACAAGTAAGAACACGTGATGGTCTATCTGTAATAACAATATTCGTATCTCATTTTTACTTACCACCAGGCATATTTGAGATTCAATCATATGTAATCTCCTAAACTAAATGAGGATCTAGCTGTGGATGATGTCCTAGCTGGAGGGCGGTTCCTCTTTTAGTTAGCAATTGTTCATCAAAAGAGAATGCTTTGTGTCTCACAGTAACTACTCATTGTTATTAATAAATTACTAGAAACTGAATCTACAGACTGTAGAATATTAATTCAATTAAATAATAGATTTGCGATAAATAAAATATATCAATTGTCTATTAAAAGTGTTTATATCTAAAATCGATTGCACCTAAAACATAACACTTATAGACCACATTAGGAATGAAACAAATTCCGACTATGGTTATATTCTTAATGAGCAACATCGGAATCACTCATTTGAGCTTCTTCTCCTAAAACTTTCTTGACTCAATGCATCGAAAGATGAAAAGTATGTAGATACAAAGGATTTTTTCTTGATCACCAAGAATATAGAGGGGAGAAAATAAGATTTCAACCGAGGTAAAAGAGAGAGAGAAAACATATCATGGGCAATAACACCCAAACCTATACCTCCTGACCTTATCCAGAGGTATTTACGCCTTTACCTTTGTGTTGACCTTATTTTTTGTAACGTCGATATGGACAAGAAATGTCAGGCCCACTCACGCAAAGTCAAGCAAGTTTCAATGCGTTTTGACCGAAGAACTGGATGGATAAAGGGAGAGCGTGAATGCAAGAGATGATTTACGGTGTGAGACAAACGTGTTCGAGCATCGACGTTAGTGCCTCAGATGATGCACTAACAAATAATCACCAACAAAGTATCAATAACCTATGATCGAATTAAAAATTGTAGAACAAGCAAGACCATCCTTTACAATTTACAAAGACCACCTATTTATAGAATTTTGGTCGACGTGGTAATCGTTGGATCAAAACCACGTGGCTTCATCTCCTTAACTAAAGCCTCACATCACTAAGTCTATCATACATTAAAAATATTGACAACAGGTTACCGCCCTATACAATAGGCTGACATACCCGATCTTTTTTATTACAAACGTTACATCAATCATTCCTAAAGATGGCCTACCAATCTCGTAAAAGACAGCTTCAGCTTCAGGGACTTTGAATGAACCGAGGACTTTGGATGGAGGGAGCTTCATATTAGTGGTCTTCTGTGAAAAGAGCTTCGACTTCTTTTTTAATTTCTTACGTAGTGCTTTGGCTTAAGAGCTTCGGCCATTTGGGCAGTGCTTCGTCACATGAGTTTTAGCCTTTGTTTGACTTTTTGTATTTAACCAATTAGGTCTTTGTTGACTTTCTTTTCCACGTAGAGTGCAACGTGGCCCTCTGACTGGAGCCTCGGTGGTGAGGTGTAACAATAGTCCAACCAAGTTTGGTCAGGAAATATTTATGTAAAGCATGAACTTCTATGAAAATTTTATTGGGGGTTGGTTTTTTACACACCACAATTGTCCCCCAAGTCTAAGTATAAATATTTATACTATAGTTAGAATTTGAAAGTATTTGATTTGCGTGAATTACCTATCAACGTTGTCCGAAGTTGAGTACCTTGTGACTTAAATGTCTGGATAAATTGGAGGAGCTTCAGCGGGACAAATTTTATCTGAAGTTGTTCTCTCCAAAGTGGCTTTGCATATTTGAACCCTTATCTAAAGCGGTTGAGGTAAGATGCTTATGCTACTTGCTGAGGCAGTGACTCATTAATTATCAAGAACTATGTTTTTTTAAATTTTGGAAACATAAGACGTCCTTAATTATTCCCCCAAATGATTTGTTCTTTCGTACATTTTCAAGAAAAGACAACTGAAGCAGTTTGTCTTCCATACACACAACCGCTACTGTACTTAATGCGCAATGATAGCTGTCATAACTGTGTCCTACCAAATTTAAATGCATTTGAGCACATGATGAAGATGCTATGATTTGTTCTGTACAAGACGAAGCGTTCGATATACTGAGTGGCTCATATTTAAACCTCAAACAAATGGTTAGATGATTCAGATCGACATCTGATGACTAGGATTAAGAGCTTTTGCCAATAAAAGGCGGCAATTTAAGGTAAAAAATCACTTTGCCATTTGTGAAATCAGCAATCTATTCTTCCAAATCTCTCAATCTCACTTCTTCTGCACATCTGCAAATTCCAATAACTTTTTCTCACCGTCCTTGTGCATTTCGTAAGTATTTTAAACTTTAACTAAAAAACTTAATAGTGTCTTCTATTCAAATGGGGAAAATTTTGATCTAAGCAAAATAGCTTCTGAGATGGGAGTAACAATAACAAATACAGCCGACCTGATTAGAGCTTTTAGGGTCGGACAGAGTGCTTTACCTGCCGGGGAGTGTAAGAGAAATGATGGTGTGGCTTGGGGACATCCAAAATTTCTTCGACTTTAAATGCATCGTACCTAGCAATCTTGAGGGAAAAATACCAGATTCTATATAACATTGAACTCCTATACCTCTCTCCTAACGAGTGTGCCTACTATTCGAGGCAGGGGTGTATCACGATCAACGAGTTCTTCCTTAAGGCAGGACTTCATCTACCTCTCTATCCCTTTATTAGAGCTATCCTTAGGTTGTACCTATCTCTTCCCCAATGATTGGGCCTAACTAGTGAAAACCTATTTCTGTAGAAGGAGACCTTCCTTGGAGAAAACATGTCCCTCCATGTCTTCTAAACCATCTACCAACCTGGGGTCATGGGAAAAGGGGATTCCATGGGCTGGTACTCGTTATGTCCGTGGGGGTCACATTTCCCTTTTGTCTTAGGCCATCCCTCCTCTATCAAAAGATGGAATAAGACATGGTTCTGGGTAAGAGAAAAATAGCAAAGTGTGAGGATGACACGGTCCTCCACATGACAGTTCCGACCTCCTAATCTGAAGCTTGTGATTGCCGTTCTTAACCTTTTTTTATTAATGCTGATTCTGATCTTAACCTTTTTTTTATGTTTAGCATGGCTGGTAGAGCGCTTCGAACTTAGTCGAAGTGAGTTGGAGGTTGTTGAGGATGTCTACCGACGTCCTTCATCTTCACGAGAATTTAACCATTTAATTTACTCCAAATGGTTCTTGGAGGAATTCTGCTTAATGGCTCGAAGAGGTAATGCTAACTTTCAACAATTTCCTTTGCAGTTTTATATAAATTGTCACTGACCTGATTTCCATATTGTAGAAAACTTCAAAAAGAGGAGGCATTCCACCCCCGACATGGACACGATCCTCACTACTACCTCCACTTCTAGGAGGAAAGGGTTGAAGTCCTCATATGTTGCAACAAAATATGTGAGAGACCAAGTGGAGAAGATCAGCTCGATGGCGATAGCTAGGAGAGAAAGTGGTGACCTTCCTTGAAGGACAAGGGGAAAAACATTGTGGATGAGGTCCCAAAAAAGAAACATTACTTCTTTACCATCGGATATGGTGGGTCAATAGCCACCCCACCCCTCGCTCCAAAGTCCCTGTTGGGGAAAAGTTGATGGCAACTTCAATAGTTGCGGCGAAAGGGGACTAGAAGAAGCCAATTGTTGGGGGAGCATTTTGGACAGGTGTCGGCGAAGATGACCAGAACTTCGAGCTGGTTGATGACATCTGACTCATCCCGCCAAAAACTCGTAGTCTCCCAACGAAGAGACGAACTAGCTCTAAAGGTTATGACCTTGCTTTCTCCAGAGGTTCAAACTGCTACATCCACATTTCACAAGTTTTGGAACAGAGCTTCGTGGAGACCAGCAATGCAGTGGACCTTTTCGCCACCGTGGTCAGCCAAACAGAGAGGGCATTCAAGGTGGACATAGAGGCTAAAGTCCTCTTTAAAAACCTTTAGAGTAAAAATAGAGAATTTGTGAATAGCCTTTTAGGCCAAAGAGGCAAACAGCAAGGCCAAGGCTAAGGCCGAGGCAATAAAGAAGTAGTAGGCTGAGGAATATGTAAAGCTCGCTTTGGCATTGGTAGAAATAGAGAATCTGAAGAAGGACGTCCATTGTCCCAGAGTGAAGTGGCTTCCATGACAAAGCGGGTGGAGAGTTCTAATGTCCACCAAAAGCCGGCTACTGAGGCCTTGGAGAAGGCCAATAAAGAGAATGTTGGGAGTTGAACGTTAAAGTTTCTGGCCTAACAGAAGAGCTTAAGACAACGAGGTAGGAAGCTCAATCTGCTGGTGATGATACCGTTAAGTACTACATAGCCAACTTCCACTTGACGAAAGCGTACCAAAGCTTTGTGAAGTACTGGCAGATGTATGCTTAGATCGAGATGGTGGAGTGGATTGAAGTTATCTCCCAAACCGTCAATACCTCTGAGTTGAGGTCAAAATTTCTGGAAGAGGGAGAAGAAGAGCCTCAAACTCCGGCAGATGGTAGCCACGTGATCGAGATTGAAGACGATGATGCTGAAGAAACTTATGACGTTGTAGTCCTTAATGCTATCGTACACTTTGTAGCTCCCCTCCCCCACCTGTTTAGCTAATAGGTTTTTATTTTTGCATTTTCATTGTAAATTGCTTCGGCCCACAATTGTAATTATTTATTCGATAAATAAAAATTTTATTTGTCTATATACTTGTGTTTTTTTACTTTCCGTACCTTTTGCTTATTTTACTACTTTGAAATGCTCTTGAGTTTATTTCATTTGCAATTGTTTTTCAAATTTGTAATTTTGCACAAGTGTTAGAAGGTCGCTTACATTTCTAACTTGACATCTGAGCTTATTTTCACTTCAACTTTGTTGTACTTCGAATTTATTGATCTTCGAATTTTATACAAGTGTTTGTAGTTCACGCGTGCCTTTTAGTTATTTTCCCGAGTATGGTGTTGAGAGGTTTACATATACTGAGCCTTCCTTAACAACTAAAGTTAAGGGTATGTGCTATCCACTTCGCGAATAAGTAGGTTGCCTTTTTTTGGATCCAGCTCTTTGTTGAAGTGCCCACGCTTCTCTGCATAGGGACGATTCATCTAAGCAGAGGCTTCTCCTCTGAGTTTTGTCAATATGGGTACTTTTTTATTTTATTTTTCCCAAACTTGATTTAATTAAAACAAATTTTACTTAATAGAATTAAACATTTCCCTGAGCATGAGGTTGAGGGGTTCGCTCATGCTGGGACTTCTTTAACAACTTTTGTTATTAAAGGCATTTGCTATCTACTTCACGAATAAGGAAGTGGTCCATTTTTAGATTCAACTCTTTGTCGAAGTGCCCACGCTTCTCCTTTGACTTTTGTCAATATGAGATATTTTTTCATGACAAGCATTTTAATAAAAGATAATTTCATTGAATCGAGAACTGTAAAAACTGTATATCTACATTCTTACGGGTAATATTTTCGTAAATGCTCCGCGTTCCATGGATGACTCTGTGCCTTTCTATCCATATTTTCAATTTCATAAGTTCTAGGCCGAACCTCTTCTTTGATGTGGTATGGGCTTTCCAAGTTAGGACCAATGGTTCTTGCTTCGTGTTCTTTAGAAGATAAGAATACCCTCCGAAGTACCAGTTCATTCAATCGAAATGACTTCTTCTTGACTTTAGAATTGTAGTACCTAGTCAGTTTTTACTGGTAGATGGCCAATTTTACTTGAGAATTATCCCTCATTTCTTCAAGGAGGTCTAGCTCGTACCTTCTCAACTCTTCGTGAGATATTTCGTTAAAATGAATGCGGTAAGGAGATGGAATACCCACTTCAACTGGGTTTATAGGCTCGGCTCTATAAGCCATAGAGAAATGAGTTTTTCTGTAGCTATTTTGCTCGTAATTCAGATGTCCAATAAGTCTTGAGGCAGTTCATTGACCCAAGCCCATTTGGAAGATTCTAACTTTGTTTTCAGCATGTATTTGATACTCTTATTAACAGCTTCCACCTATCCATTAGCCTAAGTGTGACGTAGGGATGATAAATGTCTTCTGATGCCCATCTCTTCACATAAGTTTCTGACCTTTTTATTGTCAAATTGTCTCCAAGTATCCGAGACAATTGAATGGGAAATTTCGAACCTACAAATGATGATTTTTCATAAGAATTTCGAAGTGTTTATTTCACTGATCTTGGAAAGGGGTTCGGCTTCTACCCATTTGGTAAAGTAATCAATGGCAACAATTGTGAAGTTGAAATTGCCCCTTCCTTTAGCTAGGGGGCCAATAAGATCAATCCCCCATTTGGCTAACGGCTAAGGACTAGGAACTACAGCTAGTTTTTTAGAATGCTACATTTGAATTGTTGCGAAGCATTGACACTTATCACATCTCTTTGCAAACTGTTGTGCATCATTTTTTAATGTGGGCCAATAATATCCTATTCTTAACACTTTTTGTGCTAAGGACTACCCTCCCGAGTTGTTGCCGCATACCCCTTTCGTGAACTTCTCAGAGAACATAGGTAGCTTGTTCTCTCCCTATACATTAAAGTAAGGGCAATGAGAAATCTCATTTATACAACACATCATCTTGGAAGACGATATCAATGGCTCATCTTCCGAGTTTCTGTGCCTCTTCTTTTTCAGAGAGTAATGCCTGGTCCTTGAGAATCCCTATTGTTGGCTTCATCCATAGCGGAGTATCTTCGACCCACATCATATCTTTGCCTGTAGTAGTAGATGATCCAGGAAGGTGTTCTATGTGTACCAAGTGAGTAGTTTGGAATCTTTATTACTTGCTAATTTTGAATAAACGTCGGCATGAGCATTCTTTGCGCGCGGGATTTGTACCAATTCAAATTTTTCAAAAATTGGAATGAACTCCATGACCAATTTTAGATATGCAGCCATTGACTTGTCTTTGGCTGAAAATTACCATGAACCTAGCTAATTACCAACTGGGAGTCGCTATTGATTAGCAGTCTCTTCGCCTGCATTTTTCTGGCCAATCTGAAGCCAGCTAGGAGGGCCTTGAAGTCGAACCTCACGGTACAATTGAGTTTATGTCCTCTGGACTAACTAGGACTACTCCAACTCTAGATCCAGTGTTTTCTAAAGAGCCATCAACAAAAAAGGTTCCATGTGGGAAGTTCGACAGGTTCCATCTCATTTTCCATTTCAGGAATAGGGCTGAACTGTGTCACAAAATCTTCTAAGGCTTGTCCTTTAATAGTAGCCCATTGGTTTGAACACAATATCATACTCGCTAATTTCCATTGCCCACTATAATACCCAAAGCATCGAGCTTTTGCAGTACTTGCTTAAGATAGAAGTTCGTTAACATGTGTATGGAGTGGGCCTGGAAATAAAGCATCAATTTTTGGAAGTTGTCACGAAGCATCAATTTTGGAAATAAAGCATCAATTTCAGCTCTTACAGCTCCACCTCTCATTCTTCTGTCCACTGGAGTTTATCTTCTCCCTTAAGAATCTTAAAGAAGGGTAGACATTTGTCCAAGATGAAGTGGTTCAATGCAACCATACATCCAGTGAGGCTCTACACTTCTTTAGGTTTCTAAAGTGATCTCATTTCAATCAAGGCTTTGATTTTCTTTAGGTTGGCTTCAATGCCACTTTGATTGACCATGTAACCTAGAAATTTTCAAGAGGCAACTCCAAAGGCTCATTTCAGGGTATTAAGCCTCATCCCGTACCTCCACAATATTTGGAAAGTTTCACCGAGGTGCTTGACATGCTCCTCTGCCTTCAAACTTTTCACCAGCATATATACATCGATTATCTTTCCAATGAGGTTAGCAAACATCTTATTGACAAGTATTTGATAAGTGGCCCATGTGTTTCAACCTAAATCGCATAACCTTATAACAATAAAAACCTTTGTTCGTTATGAAAGAAGTATGCTCTTCGTCAGATGGGAACATCAATTTCTGATTGTACCTGGAGTAGCCATCTAGCAGCTCTTGTCTAGCAGTCGAGTCCACTGGTTGGTATAATGGAGGAAGTAGAAAGTTAACCTTAGGGCAACCTTGAATTACGTTTGAGAAATCCACACAAACTCTCCATTTGAAATTGTGTTTTTTTTACCAAGATAAGGTTAGAGACCCACTTTGGATATGTCGATTTTTGAATAAAGCGATTGTCGATTAACTTCTTTAACTCATCATTTAAGGCTTTGTGTCTTTCTGCATTGAGGGCTCTTCTTTTTTGTCTATGGGTTGTAGCCTTAGGATCGATTTTCAAGTAGTGTATATTGACTTTTGGATCAATGCCAACCATATCTTCATGCTTCCATGTGAGACGTCTAAGTTTTTTGCAGAAGAAGCTTTTCAACTTTTCCTTGGCCTCTGGTGGCATATATTTTCCAACAAGCAAACGTTTGGAAGGATCTTGGGAATTTACTTGAAAACTCTTCAATTTCTCTATTGGGGCTATTCAAGGCTCGCAATCAATGAGTGAGGGTCCAATTTCTCCAAATTAGCTGCTTTTTAGCAGCTCTCCATTTTTCAGAGAATACACACAATTCTTGGACAGCCACTTCTTCAGAGGTGTTTATGGCTCCAAGGACCACCCATTCTTCGGAGGTATCCATCATTTCAATGTCTTCACCCTGTTTAGGGATGTCATCCATGTCAGTGTCTGTTGGGATTACATTGACACTTAATGGTTTTGCTTTTCTAAAGGAGTTTTAATAACATTCCATTGTACTCATCTGGTCACCTCTAACCTTGGTGATTCCATTTTCTGTTGAGAACTTCATACATAAATGGTGAATAGATGTGATGGCCCATAATTCCTTTAATACGGCTTCCCAAGCACTCTGTGGTTGGCGGATCAGTTGTCCACCACCAAAAATTCTATAAAGTAATGCGTTGTTAAGTGTGTTGTCCCCATCTTTATTGCTAGAGTGATTTTATCTTTCGAGATGATGCTATCACTAGTAAAGCCATGCAAGGAGGATTTCATTAGGGTTAGCTTGTGGCCGACTTCGATTTTATCAAAGGTGGCTCCAAGATAATGTTGACAGAGCTTCCATTATCCACTAGCATCCATTTTAGGCCATTGTGTGATACAACGGCCCTCACCACTAGTGTATCACAATGTGGATAATGTATACCAATTGCGTCGTCTGGGTGAATGTGATGTGTTGACCCCTTCACTCGGTGGAGGGTTGGTTGTTGCAAACTGTGAAGCTCGCTATAGGGAGGTCTCTCGCTTCCCTTGCATAGTTTCTTTGGGAGTTTCTAGATTCTCCCCAACATATGGGCCTCTTAAAATTGTATCAATTTCTCGGATGGGTTCACGACTAGTATTAGCTGGGAGACTTCTTCTCTGTTTTTTACCGTCCTGAGGTTTTGTCCTATCACCGTCTTTCCTTTGAGGGACATTGTTTCGATTGGGGTACCTCAACTCATCATTCTTAGGCTATTGGTTCTGCCTAGGGAGAGTGTTTCTTTGAAGATGCCTATTTCTCCATCAATTGTTATTCTTAGGGTGCATTGCAATATTTCTACAGCCAGCAGTGCTGTGGCTAAAAGAGTGGTGGTACGTACAGTAGAGAGGCACTTCGTACCTATTTCTAGGTTTAGCCCCTCGTCCCCTACCTCTTCCCATTTGGAGAAATCGTTGGTAGGGTCCTTGGTACATTTCAGTGCTAGGATTCACGTCTTCATAAGCTAAAGTAGGCATCGCGCTTAATTTTGCTGCAGCCAACACTTATCCTTGATTGAGGGAGGTCGACTGTCCTTGGTTTGAATCTTTGGTTTGCCCTATTCCTATGATATCTCAATTCTTCATTGATGATCTCCCATCTTATCATTTCCAATAAGGCGACATAATTGGTAGGGTCTTTGTTTTACTCATCTTTCCAGAAGAGAGAGTTTACGTCAAGTCCTCCCCTTAGGGCTATTAGAGCTTCCCTATATGTAACTCGCACATAGTAGGTCATTTCATCAGTGAAATGAGATAGAAATATTTTCAGTAACTTGCCTGTCATTATCTCGTGTCTTGTAGGCATTGTATTAGCCTTTCACCTTTCTTGCTTGATGCAAAGCGCTTAAAGAAAGTTTTCTTGAAGTCTGGCCAATTTCGGATACTTCCTTCTGGAAGTTTGGTATACCATATTTCAGCCGCTCCGCTTAGGGTTAATTGGAATGCTCTACACTTCATAGCGGGGTGGCTCCTCTTAGGCTCATGTGTGTTTTGAAGCTATTGAGATGCTTCGCAAGATCGTCTCTTCTATTATACTTGGGAATTTTAGAGAGTGTGAAGTGGTTTAGTATAGGGGCATTCATAATCCCTAGCGAAAATGGTAGATTATCGTTGTCGTTGTCAAGATCGCAGGACTTTTGTAGCTTGTCTAAATCTTCATCTTTCTTAACTTGAGTTCCTAGGAATGGTTTGGAAGTATCTACTTGACTACTGGCGAGCTCCGCTCTCCTCCTCGCCTATTCCAAGGGGGAGGATTTCAAAGCACATCGTTATAAACCTGCTCATTTTGTCTTTCAAACTGAGGTTCCTACTGCCTATTTATACGTATAGGGAGAGGTTGAGCCTGCTTATTTCTAGGCAGCACTGGGCTCAGCCTGTCAAAGACACTTACAAACCTTTGGGGCATGCCTTTTGGATTGTAATTTGGAGGAAAGTTGAATGTGACCTCAGTGGGTCGGTTAGTGCATATTTGGTGGATATATCAATTCCGACTTTCCTTTCCTGGGGAGCTTTCTCCCTTGCATAATGTTGGTAATCAACCATTTGGCTTTGGACTTCTATTCACCATGGTAGTCATTTTTTTTTGTGAAGGATTGTAAAATCCATTTCCTTGGGCTACATATGGAGGAACTGGGTATCCTCATTGGCCCTGCATGCTCCTTAGTTGTTCATGCATGGCCATGTTCTGTTGGGTTATATTTCTCATATTTGCGACCAATGTGGCCACCTCTCTAGTGAGCATGGCAACTATCCTAGACCCACCTCGTCTGTGTTGTTAGTAATGACAAGGGCGAGTAGCTGGGACATCACGTGAAGATCCCCTTTCTTCAGGGTATTCCCTGTTCCTTCGAAGTGCTGATTCTTCATTGTTCGATTTTTGGACAAATTTTATACAATTTTTTAAGGATTATACTGGCCTTTAATCAAACGGTTTATCTTGAACTTTCTCAACGGTTCTTTCTTCAGAACACTCATTATTTTCGATGGCTTGAAAATCACTTCACAGTAAGAGTTGCTTCCAACTGGCTTTCTCTCATAGGATTTTCGTGGTTGTGTGGTTTTTCATAGATGATGCCAATATGTTGATCCCATTTTTTTGTAACGCCAACATCGAGAACATATGCCGGGCACACTCACACTAAGTCAAGCAAGTTCTGGCACCTTTTGACCGGAGAACCAGATGGAGAAAGGAAGAGCATGAATGCGCAACGCGAAACAAAAGTGTTCTAGCACCGGCGGTAGTGGCTAAGATGATTGTACTAACAAACAATCACCAATAAAGTATCAATAATCTAATATCGAACTAACAATTGTAGCAAGAGAGTATATTGAGAGTATTTTTCTTGATTGTATTCTTTATGCATTAGAATCAATATTCAAAAGACAATCCTCTAAAATTTACCAAGACCACCTATTTATAGAGTTATGGTCGATGTGGTGATCGTTAGATCAAACCACGTGCCTCATATCACTAAATCCATCATACTTTAAACATATTGACAACGGGTTATCCGTCCTATACATTAGTCTGACACACCAGACATTATTTATTACAAACGTTACATCAACTATTCTTAAAGGTGACCTACAAATCTCGTAAGAGACAACTTCAGCTTTAGGGACTTCAGATGAACTAAGGGCTTCAGCTGAAGGGAGCTTCATACAATTGGTCTTCTGTGCAAAGAGCTTCGGCTTCTTTTTTAATTTCTTACGTAGCACTTCGGTTTAAGAGTTTTAGCCATTTAGGCAGTGCTTCGGCGCAGGAGCTTCAACCTTTGTTTGACTTTTTGCATTGATCAATTGGGTCTTTGTTGATTTTCCTTTCCACACGGAGTGCAACGTGGTACTCTGACTGGAACATCGGTGGCGAGGCGTAACACCTTGTTCCTTTCAAAGTCCGCTTTAAAGTTTACTTTTTTTTCATTATGAAATTCATGTGTAAGCGGCAGCCAGAGAGGAGGTGGGCAAAAACTACATTACTCTTCTAGGAATTGACACAATGGTCTTTGAGCCAACTTCTTGATCTTGATAAAGACTCGTAATGATAATTGAGTAATTGATTTTTAATGTTTCAAATGGTTGTGAAAACAAGCAGCGAAATCTGTTGTAATCACGACATGGTACAAAATTAGCGAAAAATTAGTTTATTTCCGTAGAGTACCCTCTAAAAAAAGTGCGCCAACCAAACTATTTCGAAAAGGTGTCAAGTCAGTGCACAGGAGTGGTTCAGACCCATATTATAGCATTCTCTAATGTAATTATTTTTTAGAGCTCAGTTAAGATTTTCGAACTATTTATTCCCCAATACAATTTTCACACATTAGAACATTATGTTTTCTTAGCAAAGCAAATAGGAAGACGCTTAGTTGTAATCTACCAATATGTCAAAAAAATGAGTTATCATCTTCTCATTTACTAATTAAATGTGATGTGACGAATTGTTAAAAATGTATAGATGAAGAGCCTATAAGATAACAAGTTCGGGACAAAACATTTCGACTATCTTTAGATAACTTAGAAACCAATGCATCTGGCGCATTATAAATTATAATTCAAAATTTGGACTGTCTAGTTGTCTTCAGTAATCAAGTAAATACATTATTAATTTAGATGGCTCTACAATCACAATCGAGTTTGTAATCTTCAGTTCCAACGTACCAGGCCATTAATTTATTAATATTTTGAGTGAACATCGAAGACACCCACTGCCTTTTCAAAAGTGGTAAATTTTTTTCCTTGAATTTGTTTTCGACTACAGATTTCTCAACCTTTCAAAAGCAAATTTTTATTTTCACTTTACCATCAATATTTGTATTACAGTTGAAATTATTATTAAAACACATTTAAATTATAATCCTTTTACTCTTTTTTCGTGTTTCTTAAAACAAAATTTGTCGAAAAATTAATAAATTCAGTTAGTTTACAAACTACGGATTAAAAAAAAAAGTTTTCTGTAGCTTTATTTTTTTTAATACTTGTACATATATGATATGTTAAATTTTCAAAATTATTCTGCATAAGGTTTAATATTTGGATTATATTTTTCCCCATTTTCAGTCATTTTCAAGCTAAACGACAATTTATCATACAAATAACTTTCAATAATATATATATATATATATATCATTGAAATTAAAATGAAGAAATAAAGAAGTAAACAATAATTGTTTCAAACTAATTACAAAAATAAGGTAATAATAGGACATGCCTTTACATTTTTGCTTATAGGGGAGTCTTGTTAAATTTTTCAAAATCAAAGGGTATCATTAATCTAGTATCCATATACTTTAGGGAGTGCCCATGATATTTAGGCTAATACTTTTTACTTACATTATTGTACTTAATATATTTGTGGCATAAAATGATCCTACAAAGACACAAGAATAGTGTACATATAAGGACAACGTGCCGTCATCACAACATAAATCCAAGAAAAAATTTCGCTGCCTTGGCTTTGCTTTGCACAAGTGAAGCTATATTAATTAAGCCCCCTCAAAATCCATTTAAGAGGAAACCGAAACCTCACAGTTGAAACCCAACACTTTGAACAAGTGACTCGATGTCAACTTTGAGCAAATATTCAGACTTGATTCGATGGTCAAATTACAACTATAAATAGACCAACTTGTTTTACTCGTGGAGTAGATCGTCGTAGTATATATAGAATCTCAAAATTAATTCCAAATGAATGAAAAATTGCGGTCCAAAGTTAAATAGTAAAGAGCTATGATGAAAAGCTGTCACTGTCGCTCGAGCGAGAAATCGGCGGCATACTAGCGATACCAAGAGTTGTTTTTGTTCGTAAGATTGCAAGGTTTGACTCGCAACATTTCGCCTACAACCTCTCATACTTTATAAATAGAACCATTGAGACGTTCTTTTCTTCACACCAATAATATGCAATCATAGCATAACAGTATATTCTCTCTCAACCAAGTTTTGCATATATATTGCACAAAATTATGGTTTTCTTCATTTTTGCATTAAGGAGTATATAAACCAAATTTTTGTTCGTTGTTCTTGTGTGTTGAAATGCTATTCACACAAGAAGAAGTCATTGTATCTTGAGAGCTGATTGCCATAAATCGTAGAAACCATTGCGGCGCAGAATAGATTTAAGGACAAAGTGTTCAACACTTGCCTCGACTCTGTATCCATTTGGCGTTATTCATTTGAAGTTTCATTATCGTTACTCTGTCGAAATTTTAGCGAAAATTTGATAAAGATTCTACGGGTGTTTGTTTGTCACTCCATACACCATATTCATCCAACAGAATGATACAATAAATTTTTTATGTATATTTTTATGTTAAAAATTAAATTCGATAAAAATATCTTATTATAGTTCAAAAATATGTACCAAAAATCAAAAATCCTAAAAGATTTCAATAAGAAACTACTATTTACGAACTGTCTAAAAAAATTAACTTTCTACAATAGATTCAAAATGTTCATCCTACTATAAAGAACTATACTATATAGAATACAATAATTCTAAAGCAGATGCATAAATAAATTGTTACTCGCACTATGAATTTTCTTCCATCTCACTCACAAAATAATAAACTTGCCCAAAAAATCCAATAAAAAAAAATTACCAATAAATAAAATCACCAATCAAACATATAACAAAACTATTAATAAATAAAGAGGAAATTTCACCCATGTCACTTTTTGGATTAACATTTTAAAAAATGTCAAATTTTAATGATCTTTACATTGCCCCTCTAAAAACATTAAATACATTGAGTGTTATTCGCTAAAATTATATACCGGAAGTCCACGGGTCGCATTCAAGTAATAAAGTGGACTCCTTGAGCCCGTGTTTTCGATCCCTTGATGATTGTTTACTTTTAATTACACAACTTTAGTCAATTTAATTTTAACAATAAAAAAAAACACAATAAAATTTGATTTTGGAATTAAGGAAAATTAACTAAAAATTTACAAAATAAGAAAATATAAACACTTGGGAATTTAGGAGGAAAAACGTGGTTGAGATTCATGATTTCTCTTAACCGTCGCCTAATTAATTTCTCCACAAGCCAATTAATAAATTACTCATTTATAATGTTAGACCCGATTTTCCAAGTTTAGTTAATAACCTCTCT